>APFE031757580.1:2625-14931 GCA_000404065.3 Pinus taeda
TATTTAAACATAATGTTATTTATTTCTGTTTAAATTTTGGTTTCAAAAGTCTTAATCACTGGTGGTTTGGTGGGACCAGTATTATATCAACTACTGGTCCCTGCACAAGAATAGGAATCTCTCCCCTATTTGTAGTTTCATATTCTGGATTATCCACAGTTTCCAGTTCAGTCTGTGGACGTTTCGAATCCAACGGAGGTCCATCATCAGGACACTTCTGAAAGATAGAAATGAAATGAAAGAAAGATGAAAGATGATGAGGGAAAGAGCGGAACCTGCTTATATATCAATGTGTTTTCCACCACCCGTTTGCTTAGCTTAAATACGTATATAATGTAGATTTGATTTAAAAATTAATTGTTTACTTGGCGTAGGCCACGTAATTACGTGACCATATACCACCAAATCTGAAAAACATTTGCAGCTAGCCACAAATTATTGCCACCATAACAATCTCGATAATCTCGATCTTCTGGAAATATTGCAGGAGAGGGTTGGGACAATAACGTAAGCATCATTGATTTTCACACCTGGAATATACGATAACTAACTCCATTGATTGGATCTTTTGACCTGAGATGATTCAACATGGATTGTGGAATGGATCACGTAATATGTATCCCACTGATGAATTATTGACCATTCCCCACGGCTAACATCCATGGCCCAATTATATCGTGGATATGGCTGGGGCGTTATCGTAACCTATAGACACAACCAACCCCAAACCCTTAACGAGAGTATATGCTACTTTGAACGACTGTTGACCTGACATGTGGAAAATTACACCGTATCTACTCTGATGTGGTTGTCACATATGTCGTTTGGTTTCCCTTCATTGTAAACCCTATGCCTGCGATTTACGTTGAAAACCCCAACGTTAACTCGTTGAATTGATCTATAGTTTTTTATGATGTGCATCCACCAAAAACTCACGGTCATGGCTACCATATCTCCACATGGCCATGGACCATTCCAACTTTGTTGCCAACAATAATACTGTCATTACATTCGTTTGTAGGGCCAATAGGTATGGCAGAAATCATTGAACGGTGATTGCGGTGACCCATCCATCATGCGAAACTCCACACAACAAATTCCCGAAGTCTCTACATGTGATGGTTCTCTAGCGTGATCACTGTCAGATCATCTGCCATTTAACACTGGGTTGTTGGCCTCTCAAGATTTATAATGCCACCACTATACAACGACTTATCATGGAAACTCCAAACAACTACTCCATTAGATAGCCACTGTAAAAACATATTGGCTATCCGTCACTGCCCCACAATTCAACTCATAATAAAAGAATTTGAAACCCTTCATTAGCTTCGATCCACCTAGAAATTCTTATTACAACGCTCTTCAACATAATGCAATACATTTAGCTCAATAATTCCGTGGGTATGCTGGATTTACATGCACAAAAAAAATATGGGCAAGATTTCCTGGAGAAATGCACCCCATTGCTTACGGAGCTAACCGAATGGATTCTTCTTTAATTTGATTTCATCATGTTATGTTGCTGGACTATTTTTTTTTTTTGGTTTTTCGCAGGGTCTTGCACAACCTTTTTCCAATATTGTTGACGAAATTTCAGATATAGCTTCCAACATTGGTCAACCAAATGACCACTTTGATGACAATGTGTGCAACAATTTTTCACTTACAACTTCGTCTTGTCATTATCTGTCCTGCAATTTAGAGATGAATTCTTTTGTCGTTTTTCCTTCAAAATTCTTTTGTATAAAGACATTGTCTTCCAACACTTCGAAACTTTATGATTACGGCACAAAACGAACATGGAATATTATGCCAAAATTTACTAAGGACATTACCATGCTTGTTATAATAAAAAAAAACTTTTGTATAATCAGGTTTATACCTTGATGATCACCTTTGTCACGATTTTGATGTTGATGAGGTGAACCTGATGAGACAAAAGTTCCTTTCGAAACATCATTTTCTTCAGCAGTCTTGGAACTTCCTCCAACCTCTTCTTTTCCATAACCAATTCTAGCATATTGAGGTTGATATTCAACCATAATGGATTCTATCATACCTAGGGCATGGCTTCCCAAAACTTTCCCTTCGTAACCCATTTTCAATAATAGTTTTGAACCAATTCCTCGAGTGTTCTTCTAGAAAGAACTAAAACAAACATTTTATTGAGATGAAACTGAATGTGTACAAGTGCTGCTTACTTGTTTACCTTAGCATTTTGAAACTTTTATAGGGCCTCTTCTGAAGCTTGTAATTGCAACTCGACCGCTTGTAGTCTATCTTGAAGCTCTTGCTTCTCATCTTCCAATGCTTTCAATTCTTTCCACAACTTATTGCTTTCTCTGTAATCATCATAAAACTCCTCTACCATTTTCTTCATGGTTAAGAATTATTTAAATGTCTTTGAATCTTTACAAAGATTTGCAAAGAAAGGATCACACAAATACTTATTTTCTAAAATTGACATTTCAAAGCTTAAGAAATTACCTTCTTAATTAGGTTCCTTCTTCTTGCTTGAATTAAACTTGACAAATGCACCCATCAAGCCATACAATGGATTGCTCTAATAAAAAGTCCCTAAAATCCCATAATAGGGCATTTTATTAAGCAAATTCTTCGAGAGAACAAGCTTTCCCCAATGAGATCTCTTTGATGGTGTCAGGCTTAGTTACGATGTATACCTTAACAATGGGTGAGATATTGGACATGTTCACTTATTCAAATGCATAAGGTGTGGGAATGGAGCTTTTAAACCAATCTAGATGCTCTGCAAGCATAAAATATTTAGTTTCTATTACATAAATGGTGTTATCTGGTGCATCAGTAGGTGTGAATTTTATTTGTAAATTGTCATGGATATTCCACTTGACAATTTGTCACAACATATCTAATGATATTATATTAAAAATCTAAAATTTTTACATTATTACAGTTTATTAAACTTTAAGATCCTTGGTTTTAACTTTAATTAGTGCATGCATGTGAATGAAAAATTATGTAGAAAAGTAGAGAACGACAAAATAAGAGCACACACACACACACACACAAGACACAAGATATTCTCTTTGGGAAACCCTTTTGGGAGAAAACCCGGTTAGAAGGTGAGGCTACTTTGATGTCTCTCTCTATCTGGAAATATGGATGCAGGTACAAAGAAGTAATGCTTGCGGCCCATGGGATACTATAGTGCATAGGTCCTCTGTGTGTGCTCTACCTCCTATATCTCATGGCTATTTTTGTTCAACTATGGAACAAAATTCTCTCAAAAGAATGGAAAGCCTCTTCCTCCTAGTGGCCTGGTTATAACACAACCTAATAGCTTACTAGTGGTTAATTTTGACTACAACAACTCTTAACTAGAGTTACAATACAAACACGTAGTTAGCCCCTTTCCCATAAATAATGGGGGATGATGCGGCAACCTCTTGAACTATAGGTGTGAAAATAGGAAGGTGAACTTCTAGGTGGCATAACGTTTGCGTACGAACTTCGATTGACGTGATTCTTGCATCATTGGAAATATGTTTGTGTGTAGAATAACATAAAAATGTGCTACGCTAAAGAGACAAATTTTTAGCCCCAAAAAATGTGGTTTGATGCCTCAAAATGCTCCCGTAAGGTTTCATACCTCGTTTTGCCAAACTGGGTCCTGCCAGTAAAAAAAAGGTCCTGTTAGCTAATTCCTCCATGTTTTCCACTCCAAATGGGCAGAGATGGATGAAAAAATTATAACGATTCAATTTGAATCATAATTATTTTTCAACGAGAAAGAAAGAGAAATGACACATGGAATCCCATGGACATTTAGGTTCTACCATGGCCTCCAAGATGTCCTTGTCAAAATGAAAGATGTTCACAAAAGGTGACGATTGGGGAGATGGGTCATCAAGTATGGGTTAGCATTTGGTAGTGCTAGTTAAAAATCATGGGAATGAGTTTGTAATTGCTACTATAGAACCAAGAGATGTTTAAAATGCATAGACGGGGTGAGTGCATGCAGTCATAGGTGGTGCAACCTTTGCAATGGGTGAAGTGATCTCAACACCATGGAATGATGAGCATACAACTTTAATCATGGTTCCTATGGAAGAATAAATTAAGCGGATATGATGTTGTGTGTCATCAACACTAAGGGGTGGGAGTATCTATCTAATGGTCACCTGGGGGTGAATGGGAGAACACTTTCAGGAAGGTGCCAACATCATGGGATCCAAAGAGTCATCCTCTTTGGGAAGAAGCTCTTCCTGATTTATGTGTGGGGGGCCACACTATACTAAGATTCCTGAATATCTAAAGAAGTGGACATGTGGATGAGGTGTGGGAAATGTTGGTACATATAACACATGGGTGTAAGGCACACGATACAGCGTCAGAGATTATGTAGTAGATAATATGCAATTCAGCTTCACTCTTAGCATCTGATTGTGTGTTGGGATGAACATCCAAAGGTGGCATGCCTTTGGGGGGGTGCCACCTATCAATCATGGCTTTAATAGATGTGGGAATAAGCACAAATAACCTTATGTCAGTTTTTCATAAGGAAACCCATGCTTTTCTAAATCTAGGTAGGCATGGGAAATGGCATGTGTGGTGGACATGTTGAGTGAAAATATGATAATTTTGGTGATTGCACCTTGTCTTGTTTTTATGCACAAGCTGAGGGTTTGGAAAAGAAGAATAAAGGAAATTTAGAAGCTCTTTTAAAGCTAGAAAATGATTGATCAAATCTCCTTGTTCAATACATAGGGCACATGGGGGGGTTTATTTTGAAGCAACCTATTTCATCGTCTTTTTCTTCATCCCGATGGAGATTGTGTAAGATGGAAGTTATGGTGGCATAAAGCACATGGGTTTCTTGTCTATATGGTTTCTTCTCCAAAAACATAGTAAATGGTCTAAGGTGCTTCCTCACTAACTTATGTAGCAGGATGTGATGGTGTGACCATAATGGATTTATGAAGGGAAATAAATGCACGATGATATTGATGGAGGCCGGGGAAAGGATTATTCTAATGACCATGTTGTGCGCATATAACACTTGGGTGGTTGGTGCATGGTCCCTTATTGCAAGGTGTAGTGGTCTTCTCTCCTGGGAGGGAGGGGGAAGGTAAGGGCACCTTAGTGGAATGCATAAGGGCTTTGAACTACTCCAATGATGGGAATTAGTTAGTAGGGTGCCCCATTACATCACAAAATGCACATGAGGAACACATGCTAGGAGAACAAGTGGTTGGGGTCTCATTTTTCATGGCTTTCAATGTATCCTTCTTAGTGGCACCCTCTAGTGTCTATACAAGTGATACTATAGGTGGTAAGATTTCTTAAGGAGGGTTGGTAGTAACCAATCCCATAAATGTTGAGCTTACTGACATGGCTTGGGGTGCCAAATGCCAAATGGGAATTATAGGGGCCATATTTGGTAAGGTGAGGGTTTCCATGACTTAATGCAAAACTAAAATAGGTCAATCATAGAGAAAAGGGGTCTAAGTAATCAAATAAGGGAGATAAGGATGTTTTCTCATCACAATGTTGGGTGTTTTTGAATTTGGTGTTTGAGGGTCTTGAGTTTGGTCTCCATCTGATATGGTCATCATACATACAAGAGATATGGAAATTTGTGTGATAATTGGTGAGTCTCTTAGGTAAGTGTCGAGGAGAGATGACATTTTGAACATTCCTAGGTTGAATTCAATCAAAGAAGGGACCAATTATTTTTGGGACCCAACAAAGGCTAAGACACCATTTGGGGATGAAGACGTTGTTGTCTCATAATCTAATAATTGGTTAATGTAATTATTTTCGCATTGTGGGGGAACATCATGGTGCGAAATATTGATGATGCCACCGCTTTCATGGCATACATATAACTTCATCCAAACATGATGTTGTAATCTGTTGACAGTGCTGGACTCGCCAACATGTCAAGGGGATCTCCCTGGTAAGAAGTCCCAATTAGACCTCAGACCATTTGGTGTAGGAGTCCCAGCAGTGGGTCGTATATCAATGCCTTGATCGCGATTTTTCACAAAGGCAAGTAAGATAACTCTATTAGTATCAAGGGTGTGACTACTGTAGTGAGTCAAGGAAGGTACATGCGAGGTTCTAACACATGTGGGTTGATATGAGTGCACCCCTTGGAAACCTGTAACAATAATTAGATGGGAAGGGAACACACAAGTGAATATGCATCAAAAGATAGAAATAAAGTCAACTAGAAATCCAAAGTGATGGTTAAACCAACAACACATTTGCAACAAGATTCATACAATTTCATACAAAACAATTCATACACAACTACGTAAGTTAAACAACATACATTGCTACAACAACCGGAATAGTCCAACTGCAATAACAACATATGCATGAAAACGTGTTGGCTTTGTTTTATTAATAAGTGTAAGTTCCAGTCATACAATACAACCATGTAAACAAGCTAGCTCCAACAGTGGAACGTTATAGCCACATCTGCCTGCTCCTCCAAAGAGATGTACTAGCTCCATGCAGTGGAGAAGCCAAGGCACATTACAATATTGCCCAAGTTCTCTCCAAGATAGTCTTATCAGAATCTTGGAGGACCAAAAGTGTATATAATGAGTTATGAGGGACTATTTATAACAAAGGGTGGGGTGGCCCTTGACATTCCCCTTTGTGACTGTTCAACTACCCTCATGACTCTACACCTACTCTATGAATGTTACGTCCAACTATTGACACTTGACTTACACTTGACATGACTTAACATTACAATGCACATGTACCCATGTGAACAAAATGGCTTGAGAAAGCTAAGCTAGACATCACTCTGACTTAGAAAACCATGGAAGTACAACTCGTCAACATCATCATGCTGATCAACAGTAACATATTGATTCCAAGATCTGTAGTCCTTTATGTTGTTCGTGTGTTCCACGGTGACATCCGTCTGAAACCTGAATCTTGCCTCCATAGCATCTAGGTACACTCCTCGGGATCCTTTGTCCAACTCGTTTGAAAGCATGTGCATCATTATCTTCAATGTGGCCAGACCAACAACATACTTGTGCATGTGTCTGCACTAATGGGAAAGTCTGGGTTGGTGGCAATGTGCATCAACTCGTCGAAGTACGAGTCAAGCTATTTCTTTGTCTTCACCTGGGTGAGAGTCCCAAGTGATGGGATCACATGTGTACACACCACAACATCCATACTCTTGAATACTCGTGCATGGGAAGCCTGTATGCTAGTGATGAACTGCGGGAGCTTTTCATAATTCTAGATACGTGCTTTCATCTCGACTGCATTGACCCTCATCATCATAGGCAAGTGAAGTGGGGCTCCCTTGTATTTCATTGTCCATGTTTGCATGTCATCAACAATATCATGCATGTTCATCAAGACACATGCTCTTCTAGCACATCACTACCGCCATCCTTTGAGATGGATGACTTCCTTGTGTACAGTGCCAAACTTGGAGTACAATGCTTACATAATTGTGTCAAGGGACAATACTTCATTTAGTATTTCCTTCTTCAATTCAGCTCGAGCAGACATTGTCACCAAGTCTCCTCCTTGTAGTTCGTTTTCCATTCACTCATTCTCAACTATTAGGAAGTGAACACTTGAGATAGTGGCTTCGAAATACACTCTGGTTTCATCAGCCAAGACAGCTAGGTGTTTGTGCACATCAATCACAATCACTCATTCCTCAACTTGTGTAGGAGACGTATGATACTCCAGAGTTGGCACTTTGTGAGACTCCACAACTCTATGTTGGGATTCATTAAACGAGATGTTTCACATCTCTTCTTTTGACCGATCACCAAGGATCTTAGTGCCTCCTTGGTCATTTGATACTTGCTCATCATTTGGATGCATTGAAGCGAGTGAGTCGACTTCTTTGTGGTGAGTCATGAGGTTGGTGTCCTGTTCCAACTCTTGCTGCTCCATGTTTGCATCCAACTGTTGAAGTGCTTGTTCTATCTCATGAGAAAAGTTTTGCCCCTACGATGGTTCACATTGTTCACCTGATGCCAGTTGTTGAGATGAATCAACAACTTGTACGTGCACTACTTCATTTATTTTCACATGTTGCACCCCCTACTATATCTACTGCTACTGCGCTTCCCTTTCCTGTTTGCACAACTCTTGTTCCTTTCGGAGTTTCTCCCTCAGCTCATGCAACTCCTTCTTTTCTTCTTCCATTCTCTTCTTATCCCGCTGCCTTTGCACGATTCAATTTTTGCGCTGCTGCCTCTTTTCCTCTATATCCATAGCTACTTTCTCTACAAGTGGATCTGCTTGAAAATTGTAGCTTTGCTCCTCCTCCATGCGATAAAAAATATTCCTCTTACCTTTGTCGCGGACTGGTATTCTTTCCTCTGCTGCCACTGTTGCTACTACTACTGCTGGTTCTCTTCATGATGCTTCAATAACCACTCCACAACGAAGCCGACCGATTCATTGGGTCTGGAGAAACTATAGAAATATCTCCATGGGTCCTTCTCGGCCGAATGACATGCCCCATGGATCCAGTTGAACTGAACTCTCGTGCAGTGATCTTTCACAATGCAATGTGGGTCATAAGGATTGTAGCTTTGGAGGCCGAATGGGTACTTCTTCATCAGTTCTCCTTCGAAATACACTTGCTTGATACTCTAGACTTCATATAACCCAATTCGCAATGGAAGAGCTGGACGAGGTGCCTACTTCTTCCGATGCAATCTAGTTGTCAATCCTGTCGAAATGTGATATGCTACTTCCTGCATGACAAATACGTCCAAGGAAAACTTCGAAAGAACATGCAAAGGCTTCTCCACACTAAACATTTGGATGAAAGTGCCGAATGGTGAGGCATACTAATCTACAATGCCTATTAATGCCTCCATTTCTTCGTTATGGAGGGTGGATCCTGTTCAAATATCGTCTTGTACACTAGGGTGAAAAAATGATTGGACAACCATGTGATTACTCCTTTGAAGTTGCATTCAGACAACAACTTGAAATATATGTTCACAGCAGTCTCCGTTGGTGACCATGCCCACTCCAAGCCCAAAAACTCCTTTCGGGCATAGATTGCATCTAAGATGTAGGCAGACATGTAAATATCTACATACATACCTCCAAGTGACTATTGATCCTTCATTACTTGTTCCTTCAGCTAATGAGCCAATATGTCAAACCAATTACATGGTTTTCCTTCTCTGGCCAATTGGTCTAGTGAAACTACCCAAATATGTGGGAAGGTTTCCATGCTTGCTTGGCCATACAATCGACATGAAAATATGACCAAGTATTGGTCCACCTTCCTCAATATATTTTTCTTGTAGATCTGGTTAGGTGTCATCCTGAATCGAGCTAGATCCTTTACCCAATTCTTCAGAATGTCTCTGGAGTTAGCATTGTTGTTGGGTAAGCAGAATGGAGTCTTCACGACAGTCATGGGCTATGAAATTTGATACATCTCTTCATAATCTTATGCCCAAAAGGTTGCAAGCTTCATCTATTGACACTGCTCAAGGTCATTGTCTTGGGATCAGTGTGAGAGAGGATCCAGTGTATCATGTCCACGCATGGAAACACTGGATATCTGCATGAAATCCGGTACAAGATGAACTTTTGAATGTTCATGTGCACTTAACGGTCTTCTAGGCCTTCCCCAAAAGTGCTTGCAAATGTTTCATTGACCTCCCACCACTCTAGTATGATGTCCTTGTCTATATAAAACTTTGTATCTTCATAGATTGGAAGACTAGAGGAAACTCACTCAACTACTGATCCAACTACATTTCCATCTGTGTCTTGTGATCATGTTTTCTTGGAAGCCATTGAGATGGATGAACACCTCAAAGATCTGGAGACAAGAAACATGCATGGTGAGAAATTTGTTGGCGAAAACCAAAGAAAATTTGGCGAATGACACAACACATACCTGGGAAACTGCTGGGCAATATTGGGCAATTTCTTCTAGGAGGCTAGGTGACTAGCTACGAGAACTATGCAAAAGGTAGTCTAGGCAATCTGGGAGGCAATATTGGTTGCTGGGATTGCGTAATGTGCAATTCTAGCTGGGAGTGACTACATTGCACAATTTTCTAGGCCAACAGTCACTATCCCTCAGAAATGTACAAAATAGTCATGGAGGATAGTGTTGGGCATACATACACATTTCTAGAGAGGAAGATAGAGCCTTCCTTCCCAAAATTGTGCAAGGCTATCTCAGTGAAAGCAGAGTCTGGGGCGAGGTTGGCCCAACTCTCCGATGGGCAACTGAAAGAAAATATGACAGTGAATGCATGGAGACACTACGTGATAGCAGAAGTGATTGACAATGCATGCAAACATGAATGAAAGATTCAATAAACATATCAACATGCATGTAGTTGAATCTATTCACCGAATCGATGACCATTGGTGCAAAACAATTTCATACATGCGACAATAGTGAGCTAGCAACACTAATTGAAACAGAGCTAGGACAAGCTATTATACATGTAAACGACAACAAGCATTCAAAGAAATCAAGAAAATAGCAATCACACAAGTGAATACACAAAAAGCGATAGAAATTTTGAAAAAGACAAGCTAAGGTCGCCTACCTATGAATAGCTGAGACAGATGTGTCGAAGAGTCTTGGGATGTGCTGTGGGATGTCAGAGCTCCAAGATTGATGTGAAAAAATGAGCTTTGATGCGTTGAACAAATAAGTTTGGGATCATGATGTGCATGCCAAAATTATAGGAAAAAGCGACACTTGGAGGAAAGTTTCTAAGAAAACTTTGCATGTAACCTCTAGCTGCTAAAAATAGATCCCTGAATCATGGGATGCCTTTAGCATGTTTCCTTTTATTATTATGGGAAAAGGCAAGCCATGCATGCAAGTCAAGTTTCCTTGGTCTCAGGTGGAAATGGTCAACCGAACTTCTCATGCATGAAGCTTCTCAACTGCTTGAGAAGAATGCACATTTTTGGCTGGGAGCTGGGCTGGTTGCCCAGGAGATTTGCACAATTTATGGGTAGAGCAGTTGACTGCTGCGCAGATTTGCACAAATTCTGGGCTGAGTAGCCCTGCTGGGGAAAATTGCGCAATTTTCACTGGAAGTGCCAACTGGCAGAATTACACAATTCTAGGGCCCAACAGGTTGCCAAAAAGGATTGTACAATTTCTGGAGGGAAGGCTGGTTGCCCTCCAGAAATGTGCAAATTCTTCGGGGAGCTACTCGGCCTACGGCTAGACCAAGTCCAAGTGATCAACTTGTGAGGGGAATGCATTAACCAATGATTGATAGACTGTCTTTGTGCGAACAAAACACTGAAGCTTGTGTACCTTACGAAGCAAGACAAGGTGTCATGAAAGGTTGATAGGGAGGCTCCAAAATGAGGCTAAGGAAAAATTTTGGAGGGTGGTTGTAGCCGCTACAAAATAATCCAAAGGGGAATCTAGGACCTCAATATCTATGAGGACTATATTTTAGGTGAGTTCAATGGGGACATTCTGAGAAAGTGCTACAAGTGATAATGGGTGACCGTCATGTGATGTCAATGTGGTGGAGGATGTAGTGAGTTTGGGGGATCTTAATTTCTTCCAAATAGAATTTGACATGATATAGGTGGATGCCCCCTTGTCAAAGATGGAATGATGAATAGTGACATTTCAAATGGTGACCAGAATATCAAATTTGACTATGGATGGTAGTCATGGTTACAAATTGTCCAAGTCAAAGGTGATTAAACATGAAAACAAAGGATCAGTTGCACCTAATGTGGTAAGGAGTGATTTCCATTGAGCTTGACATGTTTGAAGTATCTCCAATGCTGACATGACTAATGGAGACCAAGAAAGGTCATCAATGAAACTATATTTATAATCTGCCTTTGAATTATGGGAAGTGTGACGTAATAATCCCTTCACCATATTGGAAATGGGAGCATTGGGAGGTCATTGTATAGTCAAAGGTACTGTAGCTATATTGGTGATGGGTAGTGTTGAGGCATTAGATTCTAGAGGGGTTCCATAATCAAAATTGCGTGTTTGGAGAAGGATATATGTTCCTTGCATATAGATGTCATGACTTGCGATGTCATTTTAATTACCCTAATTTGATTTTGAAATTAGGGAGGTCTCATGTTGAGTCACTATCGCTCCTTGATGGGAAATGGATTTTGTATGATGGCAAGTTGTTGGTTTTCTCCCCCCTACCACCTAGCCTCTCTCATGCATTTCAACTCTTAGAGTTGAGGCCATAATGGTCATATTCTCAGCAAATAGCACAAGAGTGCTTAGTCCTCAGACTAGCATTCTTGTTTTGTTTTTGCAGATTATCTGGT
>APFE031757586.1:746-18966 GCA_000404065.3 Pinus taeda
TTTGCTTCGTGTGCTAACCGGAAATGCTTCTTGATCTTCTTCTTGTGGGAGGATGAAATCCCACATTCCTTATAGTTCCACAATTTCTTCATCATCGGTCTGCCCTTCAGTGGTACTCTCTTCTTCTTCCTCTTCTTCGGATTCGAAATTTGAGATAGCATTGGGTGGTTTCGCATCCATTGAAGGGCCTCTTTTAAAAGCTCTGTAGGGATTTTTTGAAGAAGTTTCTCCCACTTGTTTTTTTATGTCAATCATCTCATTGGACATGGTCTTTAATACCTTCTGCAACCCTTCTAAATCAAAAGGATCTTTCGTCTGTTTCTTCTTGGGGTCTTCCTTGAATGTGGCCTTTTTAGATTTGCGTTCTTCTATCGCAGATCTCTTTTCCAAGGCTATAACGCGTTTCTCTACTGCTATCACCTCTGTCAGGTTTTCGACTAAAGTTTTTTTATTTGCCCTATCTACGAAGACTGCTAAGTTTTATGGTAAGGCTGTGATATACCATTCACACCGAACTTCTTCGCTGGGTTGGGAAGTAGTGGGAATTTTGTTGAGGATCTTATTGAACCGTAAATTGAAATATTTGATGGGTTCTCTAGCTTCGGCTTTAAGATTGGATAAGTCACTGATTAACGTTGCCATTGATCTGTCATCACCAAACTTGGTGAGGAATTGATTTTGAAAGATGTCCCAACTTGTTATAGACCCGGAGGGTAATGAAAAGTACCATGACCTAGCTGTTCCTTGCATTGTATAGGGAAAAAGCCGGACAACAGCATCTTCGTTGGTAACTCCGTTGAGGTTGACAGAGAGAATGAAATTGTTAATGTGATCTTCAGCTAGCATGCCTGCTTCTGGGTTGAATTTGGGCAGCCATTTCTGAGGATGGGCTGGTATTTGGCTCAGGGGTGGAGGCATTAAAACCGCTCCAGGGTTGTTCCATGGAGATTGGGCCATTTTTGAGCTGCTAGTAATTGCAAGTGTAGGGGATGATCCTTGAGGATGGGAAGATGAAGATATTATGATCTTGGACGATTGGGGAAGAGGGGTTGTGGAAGGTGGATGAGTGGTTTGGAATGAAGATGTCGGCGGTTGACTTCATGGTGAGGGGGTTGAGATGGATGATGTAGATGAAAGAGTCTCACTATCAGATTATATTGATGTTTTCCTTGCTCTTTTCCTGGTGGGGAGAGGGAATTCAGTTGTCTGGATGTCAAATTTTTCACTCTTTAACTTGGTCAGGGGATGAGCAGGATTATACTGCGAAGTCACTCTGCTTTGAGATTTATCGGACCCCAGTGTAAAAATAGAAAAAACCTGGAGTTTGTGAATAAGAGTTTGAACTACAGGGGGTTCAATGGTAGATTGGTCTGAAATATTAGGGTATGTAGCAGCGGTTAAAATTCGACCGACTTTTGACTCTAAATTTAAACGTACTGGGGAAGTCGGGGGAGTTTATGAGGGTGATTTACTCTCAGAATGGTATTTAGATTTCGATTTAGGTGCCATTCATAGTTTAGGCCCTCCTTCTAGAGCCAAATATGTTGAAGCCCCAAAACTCGGGTCGACAACAAGGGGGATACCCACCCGGTCCGGACCTTGGTTGGCAGCTCCTTATCCGTTTGGTATAGCGGGTCCGACTGGGGATAACGGGACCAGTTTCCCGATCTGGGGTGTGTGTATGTGTAGAGTTGAATAATGCTGATCTAAGAGTGATTTTAAAGCTAAACTAATTCAGATTCCTTAAACTAACTCTATGCTATTGTAATCTAATGAGAAACAACACATCTAATATACGCTAACCCGGGATGTATATCTTCTATTATGCGATCTAAAGAGATTTCCAACAATAACTGGTAATAAAGATCATTCAACTATCATAAGAATAGAAACCATTTAAGATAAACCACTTTGCACAAGAAGTTAGGAAAAACAGTTGTGAACAGTATATCGCATAATAAGCTATTCATATGTCAGACATAAACAATATGACTCCACCATACATAAGTGCCAAATGGTAACCCACACATTCATACAATGACATATAAACAACTGAAAACTATAAATCACTTCAAGAATATAAGCAGAAATGGTCAAGAGATAAAAGTACCATTTATGACTGGTTCCACTCATAAGCTTCAAGCAACAATGATTTATCTCTCCTTGTTTTAACATCTACTAAGAGTACAAAAGTGCAACATCAGTAGCAGATATCAAATGCAAACATTAATAAACCTTGATCCATCCATTCATCAAAACCACCTCTGAGGGCGCAAAAGTGCATGTTCTGAGGACGAGTTTTTGACGAATCTCCGGACCCTTCTCTAAATGCCTGAGAAGGGTTTAAATACTGCTAGCTAATTAACTTGATTACATAAATTTAGGATCCAGTTTCCAAATGACCGTCCTTCTGATAAAGAAAACTTATTTCTAAAAATTAAATTTGACTCTGAACTATTTCTATATTTGATCCTGAGTACTGTAAGCATGCAACATTTGACTGGGAAGAGTCGGCTGGTTGCCATCCACTTTTGTGTGTGCTATAAAAATAGAAGTAACAAGAGCTGGCACCACTTTCTGGTAAACTATAAGATATCTTAGAGAATCTTCCTCTGACTGGGTATATTCACTACGTGTATAATTGGTAATAACTCAAATTTCCCCCAAACAGATTTTGCTTTTGCTATTTCGGTTTCTGTCTTTGCGAACGACTTGATGAGTCAAAAGACTTTACTTTCTGAACAATTCTCTGGATTGAAAACTACCTCCGTTCTTAATTCTGGGCTTTTTGGGTGTGTAAGTTTCAGGTCTTTTTGTAATCATGTTGCTTTTGTGCGCCTTTGATTCTGATCTTTAGATGACCTATCGACATTAGCATCTGTTGAGTGATACTCTGGAATATGTAGTCCTATCATATGCGGCACCCGTTTCTGAAGAGATTTCTTCTCTGTTCTCTGAGCATTGGCGCTTTCCCCTTTTCCTTAGATGTTTCCTGCATATTGCTCCATGTTATTTCCTGTTTTATAGTTTACGCAAAGGAAAAGAGTAATGGTAATAAAGATTGACATGAAAGCTTCAAATCTTATGTATGCATAATTATGACATTCACAGCGAATTGACCCTTCGAAAAACAAAAAGCAGTCATTCCTGGATACTTTGGCGTACAATCATTAATTTATTTTTTAAGGCGCGCGCTTAATTTTGATTAATGGGCAGCTTTCCTTGAATACTATGCTGAGGAAAATTCGCGCTCATCGCAGATCGCAGATCGCATATTGTGTTATAGTATCGTGGCATCGCAATATCGGATCATCGCAGATCGCAGATTGTAGATCATAGATCGCAGATCGCAGATCGTAGATCGCAGATCGCAGATCGCAGATCGTAGATCGCAGATTGCAGATCGCAGAAATTAGTCATTGTGTGCTACTTTACGCGATGTTGTGATATGCGACGTCGCACATCGGCCGTCAAATATTTCTTAAGTTTTTCTTTTAAGAGCGCTTCATAGTGAATGTGATGCAGTGATTTTCACATTTTTCTTTCGTAGTTTATTATGCTCATGAAAAAAATGTTTGATTGCTTTGTCGCGATAAAATTTTAAGGAATAAAAAAATCAAAAATGTTCCTAAAACTGTTTGTTTGAATTTTTATTAAGGGTCCCCATTTGCTTGGTGTTATTGCTAATATCAAACAAATAGGGGGGTTGTTGGTGGCCACAACACCTGGATGACCTTCCGGCTCATTCAACAAAGTGCCAAGACCATCTAAAACACCTTCATGAAATCTTTCTTCGTTGTTGACACTATCGTATTCACCTTAATCTGCATGAATGTGTCTTCTGCATTGAATCCGGTAGACTTCTTGGGTTTGTTGTCTCCAAAGAGGGCATCTGCTTGGATCCCCTTAAGGTCGAAGCCATCTTGAATCTTCTTCCCCCTGCTTCTTTGTAGCAATTACAAAGTTTGCAAGGTAAAGCAATACGTTGTTTTATTCCAAATTATGTTGAAGTGGCCAAAGGCTATACGCAGTTATTAAAATGGATACCCCGTTTATTTGGGATACCATTGCACAAGAGTCATTTGAGTAGCTCAAGGCACTCCTTGTTTATGCTCTATTGTTACGTCCCCATGATTATCATCGTGACTATACTCTTTATTTGGTCGTTGTCAATAGCACCATCAGCATGGTTCTGGTCCAAAACAATGATGATGGTACTGAGCACGTTTTCTATTATCTTAGCCACAATCTGCTTGACACGGAAACTCGATATGCCTATGTTGAGAAGTTGACATTGGCCATCGTTCATGTCATCCAACGTTTTCATCACTGTATATTGTTGTGCACCACGACGGTGATTTCTGACTACAACCCAATGAGTACATCTTGTCACGTCAGTTACTAAGGGGAAAGTACTCAAAGTGGATTGTCATCCTTAAAGAGTTTGACTTGGATTTCACTACAGCCAAGTTTAAGAAATCCCTCATTTTCGCTGATTTTCTCTGCTCCCTACCATATGCAACCGCTTCCTCTTGATCCGAGGACCATATTCTGGATGAGTCTCTGTTCTTGATTAGCACCCTCGATCCATGGTACGGGGATATTATTGTCTACCTTCAGACGTCCTCCTTTTGTCCTGATTTATCTAAATATTCTTAGCAATGTATTCGCCATCATTCTCAACCCTATCGCATTATCGGGGACACCCTGTACTGTGTCAGTGCTAACTCTGTTCTCCGTTGTTACACAGTGTTTTGTCACTGTCCCTGTTATCCCTTCTCCCACACATTGGAGGACCTATTCCAGGACCTGTGAGAAGTGACATAACCTGAAAAAAATTTCATTGTATCCCCTTGAGTATGTACTTCATATGCCCTAAAGACACCTTCTGCGAAATACCCATAAATATAGCCCTTTTTCCATTGGCGTTGTTCCACAGTGTATCACTCGCGCCAATGGGGGAAATCCTCCAAATAGGGCGCGCCAGTTGGCGCTTTGTATCAGAGTCGCACTAGCGCAAACCCAGTTGGGTAAAGTTTTTAATAAACCAACTTGCGAAGGTTCTTCCTAACCTATTCATGAACTAATTCCAATTTGAGTTAGTTAAGTTGGGCTTCGAATCTTCATGGAAGGGAAGTAGTTCTCCACCTCTCATGGAAGCTTCTTAATGATAAGGACAATCCCATGAATCTTGTGGATGATATTATCTCCTTCTCCTCTCTCTATATAAGCTTGTCCTTTTTCCTTTGACAAGCTAGTTAGTAATTCTACTCTCCAAGCTCCAAATTCTAAGTCCCAAAGTTTGAGAATTGCTAAGCTCATGCTACAAGAGGCCTTGTTCATCCCCATAAGGTTGTATCTTTAAGGAGGAGATCCATGTCTAAGTAACCAAGGAGAGGGAGGTTTGTTCCCCATCCCCTACAAGCTTTGCAAGGCATGTGTTGCTGATCACCCAGCCAAAGGAAGATTTGACGTCAGAACTTGGTTGTATTCCCTTTTGCTTATCAATAATAATAGATGACTATCATTATCGTTCCACTCTTATTGTCTTTATAATGATGTTTGAGTTGTATCCTTTCTGACTGATACACAGTTGCATTTCTTGGATTTTATGCTTGTATCTGTGTTGTTCTTTGCATGTGCAGGTGTCTGTTCACGAGGATCATGAGGATTGTGACCAACTGAAGCGAAAGAACGGGAGCAACGACTCTTCTAGGAATACTAGCGTTGGATTCGAGGTAGGCCCTCATCATCGATCTTTACTTTGCAATTAGGAACCTACATGTTAGCATTGTTTGATTTTTGCTAGACCCCATTTAGGCTAGTGGGATCGCCTCTGTCTGTAGAGGGGATTTACCTGTACAACAATTTAGCGACTCCACTGGGGGGTTGGTTGTTGCCTTGTTTGTTTATCTTGTCATGTTATTTGATTTGTAAACTTTAGACGAAGCCTGAAGTCTGGACAGATAGCCTTCAAAACGCTATTGCTTTACATTAGCGAAGCAGATCAATGCTACTTTAGTCCATCTCCGGTTTGGTTACGAACTAAACGACTTGGAACTTGCCTTGTTTCTTGGTTATTTCCTTTGTTTCTCCCGCGAATGCATGTGTTGCTTTTTGCCTCTTGGTGTACTTAGGTATTGCTGGTTCGGCCTTGGCTCTTTTGTTTTAACTTTTTCATAGCAAACTCGGCTGGCACTAGTTTATTGCGTGACATTCACGCCAGTTGGCGCAAGTTGCACATTTACAACCCACGCCAATTCCTGAAAGGTGGTTGTTGTAGCCTGACAGTCACGCCAGGCCTGTAAACTTTTGAAGTTTGCTTGGTTGTGAACTTTTTGAGCTTGGGTTTCGTCCTAAGTACCTTTTTTAGAATACTTGAGTGTGTTGGAGTGTGATTTGACTGGCTTTGATCGTTACCCTTTGGGTGTTTGCTTTTTTCTATCGATTTCGCATTTCTAGCCCTAGGGCATCTAGTGGCCTTGTGAATCGAGCCTTCCTCAGGTGTTTTGATCTTTTTTTGGTCCAGTCGACTCTTTTGTTTGCTCCCTTACACTTGTCTGGTAGTTGTGAATCATTATGTTGCGTTATTCGGGTGACTTGCTTTGTCTTCACTTGAATTCCGCTTCGTATCACTTTGAGCCTATATCACATGGCTCATTGTTGTCTTTGGGATCCTTTCTGGTTCTTTGGATGTTTGGTTTGTGATTTGAGGAACTGAACGTGCTTGTATTGGATAGAATTTGCTTGTGTTATTTCTCAAAGTTGTTTAGTGCATTTTTCCATCATCAAAAAAAAAATCTCTTTTGCTTTGAATTAGTTAATGAAAATTAGAACTTTTCATTTCGATTAGTGATTTAGTGATCTTAAAGAAAAGTTTATTAATTTGCATTAGCTGCATTAGGGAAGCTCTTTGTTGCTTTGTGATCGTTTCGTTTGCATGAAAGCTCTTCAACTCTCTCGTAACTAGCGTTCATCGAATGAAATGACATGTTTTGGCATATAGATTGCATTTAGAGAATTTTGAGAGATTACATACGGTATGACCTGAAAACCGAAACTTAACACAAGATCAAATTTAAAATAAATCGAATGAATCTAAAAACACATTGGAACATAATTCTTACATTCTAGAGGTCTAGGCTAGAGACATGCTCTGGCGTCATTAAACCTAGTCACTTTTGTTTCCACTCGAGGTTGGGTGATTCCTCCTTTTGTGACTCAACTGTGGTCTAGTACGGACTTGTGCTCCCATGTACCGTCGAGTATATATGGGGAGACTCCACTAGCTTATCATCCTTGATCCACAGGAAGCCGTGTCTGCCGCCTTACAGCCCGTAACGCACCGAACACAGCATTCGGGAAGATTGATTATCGTATGGAAAGTCCTTGGTTTTCATATGATTGCTAAGGTGTATATGTAGTTTTACGGATTGTCTGGTAAACCCCTTGCCTAGTTTCTCCTGAGTAGTCACTTTTTGATCCTTTTCGGACTCCTTAAAAGAAAAGGCTCACTTGAGCATTTGTCACTTTGGGCTCACTAAATATTCGAAGGTGACTACAGTCATCTTTTCGTCCTTTTATCGACTCTTAAAAAATGAGAAGGTCAAGTTGTGTCCTAATGTCTTAAAATTTATTCGACCATGATCACATTTACCTTGTTAGATATTGTTTGCGTTAGTTTTGAGTAGGTTCTTTCCTCGTTAACTTGTCTAGGATTTTTTGAATTCAATCATCCTAGCGGATCCATTGATCCCGTCTCCTATCCCTAGTAACCAAGGGTCTCCTTCTTCTGCTGCTCTTGAGACATCGGTTTGTGGTGACACTTTTCCTATTATTCCAAGTGTCCAACCGTTGAGCTCTCGTGCCCCAGAAGATGAGCTTCACGATCTGTTTTGGAACCCTGTTTGGGAACCTTACGAAGAGGATTTTCCCTCTACTCCTACTGGTGTTTCGACCCCGATGGCTTCCTCTGATATGGAAGACACATCTCCTATAGCGAGTGAAACACCTGTTGTGTCAAGTATTGAGACTCCTATCCCGGCCACATCCCTGGTCATATCTACGCCCTACACTGTCACCCCTCTCATTGTTACAGTGCCTTTACGCTATAGAGCTCTGAGGGATGCCATGGGCTCTAGGAACTCCTCTTCAGGTACCATGTGGGATCATAACATTATTCCCACTACGGGATCTTTTGTTTCACAAGTTTACAATACCGTTTTCACGTCAATTCCAACCAATCCAACCGTTTGTGTCGCATCTTCAACTCCGGTTGCTAGTGACGTTACGACATCTTCGATCGTAACTACTGTTGCCGGCCCGTCCTGCGGTCCAGTACATAGTGGTCAATCGGCACATACAACCAGAGTTGTTAGTGCCCCACCTTCTTCTGGTGCCATTCCAGCAGGGGGGGCATATTCTCAATATTTTCATACTGTCCAGAATCCAGGCGCGCAAGGCCCTTATTATGACCCTCTAGGTCATCATTTGTATACTTCCTTGCCAGCTGAGCCCACTGTTGAGGTTTTAGTTCCGTTGAATTTCGCTTGGGGTACCACTGGTTATGGTGGTGGCCAAATCCGTCCGGATCAAAGGCAATCGTACAAGGGACCATCGTATCAAAGTCAGCCATCCTACACACAGCCTAATTATGGGCAGCAGTATTATGGCCAAACCTATCCAAAGCAACCTGGAGGCTCGCAAGGACAACCTTCGGCCTATGGTGGTCCATCTTTTACCTATCTTGGGCAACCCTCTGAAAACCCGGGACAACCTTATCCTCAACAAGGACAACCTGGAGTCCAGCACGGATACCCTTCGGGTCAACCCTACAGGAATTTAGGACAACCTTACGCACAACAAGGACAACCTGGAATCCAGCAAGGGTACCCTGCTGGGCAGGGTGGTCAACCTTACATGCAACAAGGCCAACCCACTTCTCAGCCTAGTGAGCCATCTGGTCCGCAAGGACAACCCTCAGTTGTACAAGGACAACCTAACCCCCAGCAAGCTCAACCTTCTAGGCAAGTAGGTCCATCCCAAAATCAACCAGGGCAACCTTCCGACCAGATGGCCCAACCTCAGTCTTCCCAAGGACATCTTTCTAGGCCTACTCAACCGGGCATGCAGATGGTCCCTGCTTCTCAAGCTCAACCCGGGTTTCAACCCCAGACTCAAACTAGTCTCCAGCCGCAAGGTGGGTTTCAATCCCAACCTTCTTACCAAGCACAGCCTGGTTCCCAGGCTCAGTATGGAGCCCAGCAGCTGTATGGATACCAGCAACCCCAGGGGAAAACTTAGTTTGCCCCGTATCAAAATTATCAACAGTCGCATGTCGCTCCTTATCAAAATTACCAGTAACCAAATGTTGCTCCTGCAGGTCAGTATGGTAACCAATGGGGCGTTGGGGGGAAGATCCAGAATCAACCGTCCAATTATGGATATAACCCTTATGGGTAAAGTCCCTACGGACAGGGTCCTTTTGGGCCTAGTCCGTCCGGACAGAGTCAGTGGGGGCAACCAGCAACTGGGTGGAACTTTGGCCCTACCTCATATCCGCAACCGCAGATGTCCTTCAATCCTCATCTACCATTCTTAGCAACGTTGGAACTACCAGATGTATCTAAATTAACCAATGATCCTATCTTGCATAATCCACACTGGCCGCCGGTTCCAACCAAGATACCCAGCAATTGTCCCAAATTTGACGGCAAAGCTGGAGAAGATCCTCAGGCCCATGTAATGACTTATCATCTTTGGTGCTTGTCGAATTCATGGCTTGACGATTCAATCCGACTCCACCTGTTCCAAAGGACTCTCACCAGCTCCGCTGCTAAATGGTACATTGAATTGACCCGTGCGTCTTTTCAAGATTTCAATTCATTGGCAATGGCATTCCTTACTCATTTTCAGTTACCCATTTGATATGAGACAGGAACACATCTCCTTACGTCTCTCAAACAGGACATGGCCACGCACATCTCTGATCATATACATGAATGGAGACGGCGTCGTCAGTTGATCAAGTTCTGGATTCCTGATCAACTCCTCACCGATTGGTTCACGATTTCCTTTGTCCCTAATATCACACAGAACATTGCTATGGGAGCTTGTGTGACTGAAGAGCAAGCTATCGCGTGTGCTAAGTACCTTGACTTAGTTTATTCTCAGTCAGGTACTTTATATGAGTATTTGCCTGATGCCCCGAGACACGGTACATCCAAAGCTCCACCAAAGCCATCTGTTGATGGGGTTATTGGCTCTATAAATCCGTCTTCGAAGAAATCATCCTCGAACCCTGGGAAGAAAAAATCAAATGTTTCAAACAAAAACACTTCTCAGGGTGGTTCTAACTCTGGGACTACTTCCGAGGTCAACGTCGTTCAGTCCACCACGGCGAACAAAGCCTCGAAAGGAAAGAAAAAGGGGAAAGCGAAGAACAAATCTGAGCAACCCAAATAGGATTCCTCGAAACCTCCGTCCGAGGAAGGAGCCAAGCGTAAACCAAAGTATCCTTGTCTTATCTGTGATGAGGATCACTATACCAAAGACTGCCCAAGGCGGTCTGAGGTTAGTCGTTTATTCAAAGGCGCTCCTGTGCTTCCTACGGTTCTGAAAGAACCTTTCCCCTCTCAACAAACTCAAATGGTGGCCGATCCATCTTCGTCTTCTTCTCCCTTTGGTTCCCAAGTGTTCATGGCTGGAACCATTCCCGTTCATTTAATGACTCGAACAAAGGAATATCCGTCATCCGCCGGGAAGGAGCTTGAGGTCCCCTCAAGTGCTTCTCCATCCAGTTCTGGTCCGCTCCACATCGAGAGACCTAGTACTGAGACGCCCATCCGACCCCCTCCCAAAGGAGTACTCCGAAGATAATCTTACAACCCAAATGCTCGTGCTGCCCAGCACTATAGCATAGTTGAGGACTTAGCATAGGCTCCGTCAGCTATGTCCGCTTTAGAATTTCTCCAAATCTGCCCCCCCAGAGGAAGTCACTGCTATCGGCCATCGGTGGCATCGACCCGGCAGATTCGGATTTGATCACCTTCGATCTCAAGAGCCATGTCCCAAGGTTGCCTCATCAGATCGCCTTCCTTATACAAGTCATCATCAATTCAAAAACGATCCATCGTACGATTATTGATGAAGGCGCGTCAACTTGCATCATGTTTGTTGCTTGTTGGAAAGTGATCAGGTCTCTGACTTTGAGCCAGTCTCCCATGACGTTGGAAGCCTTTGATGGGAGAGAATCTCGTCCCTATGGTATCCTTCAATGATTGCCGATTACTTTGGAAGGGAAAACCATTGAAGTGGAAGTTGAGGTCGTTGACGCAAATCTTACTTACAACCTCCTTCTTGGCCGGAGCTGGACATATGCCGTGCGTGTCGTGGCTTCGTCCCTCTTCCGTGTCATTCGTTTCCCTCACTAGGGGAAAATTTTCACGGTAGACTAGCTCTCCTTATTCACTTCTTCTTCTGAAGGCAATGTGCTTTTCGTAGAGCATACCTCCATCCCTTTCGAGAGTGTGGGAGCCGGGCTCTTCAAAGATCCCGCCCTCATGGGTGTCTTTCCACTCCCACCTCCAAACCTTGCTTTGCTCGGTTTGGTTTCTAACGTTCTGATCCCTCATTGCACACTGTTGCGACCCTCGGTCCCTCTGCACAAGGGGACATTCATCCTCTAGCTTGTAACCCTCGCTTGGTCGGGGGGCATGGGCAGATCATCGGTGTTGTTGATCATTTTATAAAACAGGCCGAGACGACACCTACATTACCTAGGCCGGTTACGCAACAGTGTAATAGGGAAAGTCTCGAAATGGGCTTGAGTTGAACCAAGTATCATGTGTGCACTTTACTTTTTGTATATACGTGTGTTTTCAGCAAGTCTGTTGTATGTGCATGTTTTCATGTTTTTATCTTGGTGTGTCAGCGCGATTGCCGCTTATTGTGTCTTGTTGCTTCTTGGACAGATGTCTGGATCGCCTTACGTTGGTTTCGTTGATGGTGCCTCCCGCAGTACACGCAACTTGTCATCTGCGGCATGGGTGATCTACGATCCTCGTGGTGAGTTAGTAGACATTGAAGGGGTTTGTCTAGGTTGTACAACGAACAATGTCGCTGATTATAGTGTTGTGATTGAATTATTGGCTGAGGCGATTAACCTCGGCATTCAAACATTGGTTGTGAACTTGGACTCTCAGCTTGTCGTCCACAAACTCAACAGGCGTTATTCCGTCAGAGATCATCGGATCTTAAGGTTGTATTTGCGTGTTAAGTTGTTAGAAATGGATTTTGATTTCATTACTTATCAACATATTCCAAGATGAATTAATAAGTTAACCAATGCATTAGCTAATTATGTGTTGGACAAGCATTTTCATAACATGTAATTCAACATAATACAAGAAGCATAAAGTACAATAAACCATAAAACATATGTATATATATATATATGTGTGTGTGTTCAAAATGTTTGCACCCCGTGCATCATCAAAAAATAATACATGTTTGTTTGAATACATCCGGAGACAACATGTCTCTCAAAAAATATGCATAAAAAGAAAATGCCTAGATATCTAGTCCCGATGGTGCTCACTGTAGCACGTCACCGCTCGCACGAAACGTCTCAGGAGCCAATGGATGTGAGTTGGCACCCCCACCGTGTGTCTCTGGTACACTAGCGAGACATTCGCTAGCCGAGCATAATCTGGAATCCCTCGATGTTCTGAATAAGCTCTCCTCTGTCACCGCCCTCCTCCTGAGGATCCACTCCTGCTACTGCTGCTGCTGGGTGTCTCCTCACAATGGGAGACATGCCAGCCCTCAAGGAGGCCGAATGAGTCTTGAATGGCTACCACTTTGGCACCTGTGGTGGTCACATGTCCAGGTATGCTACTGCTCAGAAGATCCTTCGTGCTGGTGTTGAGGCCTCGGAAATCGCTGCCACAACATCGGGGATAACCACCCAGTCCGGACCTTGGTACAGATCCTTTTCCATTTGGAATGGTGGCTCCGACTGGAGATAACGGGACCAATTTCCCGATAATTAAATAAAAGGGATGGATGGGTGATGGATAGATTGCTTAAATGATAAGCGACTAGCTTATTCTATTGACAAAAATAGGGGAACTAATACTAATCCCGGGAACAACTTATTCATTCAGAATCTAGCGTTAAATAATCTTTATCTATTTATCAGGCATAAAGATGACTCTGTAAAATAAATAAAAGATGTTCAATCATTCAAAGATTGCTTCACATGAATAGTCACAATGAAGCGATAAATACAAATTACTACATTCATTGTTCATATCATTGATACGCATATACGTCTGAAAGGGAAGCATGCGATAAACAACCAATAGTGGAATGCATAAGGAATGCTGTGAAAAACACACATATATATATAAGCGATAATAGCAAGAGCGATTTCAACAACAATTTATATAACGAAAATGAATACAGACGCAGATAATAGTACCATGTGAGCTGTAGATCGATCCGAAATATCAATCGCTATTCAAAATTCCTTCTTCAACACAGAAATGCTTTCAAACAATGACAATAGTGCACATTTGCATAAAAGCCTTCCTCATCAAATTCGGAATAATTGGTCAAGTTTCATAAAAGAATATACCTGAAGTACAATAGTGCAGCTTCAAGGTTTAAGTCATATACAAAACTTTTACGACCCTTTCTAAATGCATGAAAGGGTCTATAAATACTACTAAGCTAAAAACATCTATGAAACAAAATCCTACTAAATTGGTATCAGTAAATGCGGTCTATCTCTCAGGGGTGATCTGGCAGTCGGTGAAGTGAGTCATGCCTCAGGTTGTTTGCCCTTAAACCTTAGCTGGCTTATCGTGAGCATTGGCTCTAATTTTGGCGGTATGTTGAGGCGTAAACTGAATTGGGCGGTGAAGGTGGCATCCTGAATGTCGGGTATAATATACCCGACAACATTGATTAGGCACTTCAAGACGGCTCTTTGGCTGTATGGTTTGATTAAGAAGAACCAATAAGCATCCCACGTCAGACTGTTGATTCCAGCGATCAATCTTGCGCTTTTCTCCAGCTCTAGATAGCATGAGTGCTCCAATATATTTGTTGTTGTTAATTGACCTGGAGTGCATTGGGAAATTATGTTAGATAATTACAATGTATTATTCACTAATTCAACCAAATTTCCATTGATTGTCCTGCATCTGGAAGTTTCTCTTTCTGCTTTCATTAGTTGTGATTTCCATTCTGTGAATAATATCTCTTTGTGCGATTCCAGAATTCTTGGTAGATTAGCTGCCCGGCCTACATCTGAATCCTGCCATTCTATAAAGTTTGTCAGTGTTTCTTCGGCCTGATCCAAGTCGGTCCTTTATTTGTCTACCTTTTCACTTATAGACGCTGCCAATTCGCACAATGGTTCTGCTCGTATAATGTGTTGACATAATAGCTTAACCTGATTAATCAATCCCTTATTTAGCTGGAGCGCTTCTGCTATGAACTCATCTATCTGAGGGAGATTTTTCGTTTGCTCAATTTGAGTGGTCAATTGAGCGATTTGTTCATCTTTCGCTTTCATTGTTCCCTCAGTTGATATTCTTAACTGCTCCAGTGCCGCTGATAGCTCCTTTTGCCTTTGTATTGCGCCTTCATCAATTCTCTGCTTTTGCTCTTGTAATTGCTTGGTTAGCTGGTTTTTGTTCTGCTGTTGTACTAGCAATTCTTTCTCTGCCTGCTCTGCCCTCTGTTGAACTTCTGATAGTCTCGCCTGTAGTGAAGAGATATCCTGATCCTTGGCTTTTAACAAATTGCTCACCTCCGATGCTTTATCAATAGTCGCCGCCGAATATGCTCCAGCGAACTGTAATAGATTGGTTAAGTCATCGGAGGGGTCGAATTCCTCTTTCCATACAACATTGCCCGTTACTGTTAATTCAGGTTATGGGGAAGGTTGATCAGTTCTTCTCCTTTTCCTCTGTCGCTTTACGACAACTTTATGCTTGGCGCTGTAAAATACATCTAAAGGGGGGATCTCCTCAATTTGCAAAACGATCTCTCCCGTTGGATCTTTAGGAATTATCTCTAATTCTTTTGTTTTGGGTAGGCCACTGGTTTCACCTGAAACCGGTTTCGATATCGCTTCCTGTGTATCACCTTCTTTTGAAACCTCATCATCTTTCGAGCACTCTAAGTTATTGATGATTGTACTGAATTGATTCCATTGCTGGAGCAAATTTGAATCAACCAATGGATCATGGTTATCCTTAGAGTTGCTCTCTTCTTGGGTCTTTGCTTGGGTTTCTTCTTGTCGCTGCACATTTTCCTGAGTCACCTCCTGCCTCTGGCTATGCATTTCCTCCTACTGTTTTGATGTAGTCGGAGGTGATGTATTATATCGCTGCTCAAACTTGCTTGACCTGGTTGTTGTCGGTACAGTTGCTAACAGGTCTAGAGGCATAGTTTGCAACCTTTGTTCTCTAATTCTGTTAAACTCAATTAGCCCTTCATCATTATAAACATTTCTGGCAAGCGACTTGACTTGATACAGTGATTCGGCTGACGCGAACAAATCTTCGAATTTGTCTTATTTGTGCTCAACCTTGGCCAATTTGGCCTGGTCGAGCGCATTGTAAGCGATCTTTCTTGGATCATACTGCCTCCTTGGCAGAGTAGCCAGAGTGAGTGAATTTATTTTCTCGGCTTCCTTCTCTGCATGCTTGATATCATGCAGGGTATATACTCCAATTCGTAATGGAAAAGAAGGCCAAACATGTTTTTTAGCTCTTTTCAAGGTCTGGGTAACCCCTTCAGCACTGATTTGATAAGCTACCTCCCTGGCAAGTAGCTTATCGGGGATGTAAAGTGGTAGCACATGTGGCCTAGCCTGACTGCCAAAAACTCTGATGTAGGTGAATTTCTCCTCCCCAAACCAACTTGCTACTGTAGTGAAATCTACCCCTGCCTGCTCAGAAATTTTCGGGGCAGGCTTATTAAAATGGAATAGTGAATTGGCAACATAAAACCGTTGCAGATTTGGTACAGGTGGTGCTTATAACTAGTCTTCCATAGTTTTTGATGATATATGTGAATGGGTGTGGGGTCTTGCGACGTCCACCTCCATCCCAGCACAGAAACTCAGAAAAACACAACACATCCATAATATAGGCACTATAATAGAATGGCGGAATAACCCTCTCTGTGACACGATAGTCAGACCTGAAGTCGAGAATGGCTTTGGCTAACTTGTCGGATAATATAACCGCCCAATCCATGATTTCTCCACTACATGCTGCCTCTATTAGGGGAACCATTTCTATGGTGAAATTGGCAGATTCATGCAATCCCCATAGCCTACACATCATGATTTCAGCATAACAGTAAGGAGAACATAGGGAGTCAACTGAGTACTTACCCGAGGTTTCATGCTTTTGTTTTGCTGGATTCTGTCTCCAGCCTCGAATTGGTTCAGACTCCGTTTCATTCTCTGCTCGAAACTTCTCCAAAAATGTCGCATTATATTTCTTCTCTTCTTGAGGCAGGTGATACATTAACCTTAGGTCTTCGGCTCGAAACGAACCGAAAACCCTCTCGTCCGCAGTTTCAAACAGTCTATTAATAATTGGGAGCTCTTGGATTGCCCACCTTACCACATCTGTGTAAGGAAGAACCTGCTCCCGAGCCGCTATTCTGTGTAGGAAGGAGTCAGCCAAGTCCTTTAAATTGGCATCAGATTTGTTGGTATTATCACATAAAATCTCTACTTCGGTCACCATTGGTCCTTCTGCTTCAATCAAATTATAATTCCCTTGCCAAGTGGTCCTGGTGAGTCCTAAGCATGTTGTATCTGATATCAGCCCTTTGTTCTTTCCAGTTGGATCAGCGACAGCTAGCCCTGCGGCTGTCAGAGCAGTAGGCATTGTAGTCTTCTTGGATTTCTTTCCTATTCCACTTTCTTCTGTTTCTATGGAAGAATTCTGCGCAGAGTGAAAGATAAGTGCAACACATGCAACAATATCATGAATCGAATAGAATGAAATATATATATATATATATATATCTTGGCGTATTCATAGTAATTAATCAACTTAAGGTGGCCTTAGGATCAAATACGTGGATAGGCTTCAAGCCTGCTTTTCTTATTAAATGGTCGTTACGGCCTGTCAGTCTCACTAATTACAATTGCTTCGATTAATGGATGAATGATTTATTTGAAGCATGCTTAGGGTGATTTGGCGGTTTGAACGCAGATGAGCGGCTTTTCCAAAGGATATGGCCTTAATTACGAATAAATCATATCAAACTGCCTTTATGACTGTTACTTTGAGAACTGTGCCATTTACCCTTTACGTAATCGGGCATCGGGGAAATGCTAAGCTATTGCATTGGTTTTGCTTGGAATCCCCGATCGCCGATATCCGATATCGAATCGCGTCGGTCATAGCTGGTAGGGCCGCTTAGGATGAGGGCATGGTGAGTCACCGATCACCGATAGCGATATTGCATCGCATCGGACGAGGGGAAGCTTAATTGTGCTTTAGACGTTATCGTTGATTGTTGATTGCCGATTTCGCATCGCATTGCAGCAAGGATCATTACTCGTGTTACTTTATGCTTTGCCGATATCCGATAGCGATTTCGCATCGGCGAAAACTAACATGTCCCTTACATTGCGTTTTCTTTGTCATTGTGATATGTGATTTTGCGATCGCTTTATCGCAATGATAAAGATAAATCGTTTTATATTGGGGTTTTTTGATTGATTTTATTGAAAAAGCCTTTTGTGAAATAGAACTTTAAATTGATACCAATTTGAAACAAAAATAAAAAAGGGACCCATTTCACATTATAGTTTTGGAATTTTAATTATATGAAATGGGGGGTTGTTGTAGGGCACAACAATTGGCGATTCGCTGGCAGAAGCAGATATCTCTGAACAGTATAGAAATACTTAGACTTTTTCACAATAGAAATTTTATTCAAAAGGGAAAATTCTAATATAACTAGATATCGTTGCATTCTAAGGAAACAAAACTTTCTTTGCTAATTTCCTCTCTTGTTGAAAACATATACATTCCAGATTTTTAAATTGGCACTTATTGGTTGATATTGATAAAATAGGAAACTTTTCCAAATCAATTATTAAAATTAACTCCTTTGCCATAGGTAGAGCCTCTGCTGCCAGCAAACGTCCATAGTCTCGGTAGGGATACCTTTT
>APFE031757586.1:25613-42551 GCA_000404065.3 Pinus taeda
GTCTCGTCTGGATACTGGAGATTCAGAATGCGAACGAGATATTCGAGGAGAGGTGGAGGGTGAGTTACTCTTTGAATGTTTTGTAGGTGTTGGCTTACTCGCCATTCATAGCGGGTGGCCCTCCTTCTAGTGCTAGAAATGTTGAGGCCTCGGAAATCGTTGCCACAACATCGGGGATAACCACCCGGTTCGGACCTTGGTACAGCTCCTTTTCCGTTTGGAATGGTGGCTCCGACTGGAGATAACGGGACCATTTTCTTGATAATGAAATAAAAGGGATGGATGGGTGATGGATAGATTGCTTAAATGATAGGCGACTAGCTTATTCTATTGACAAAAATAGGGGAACTAATACTAATCCTGGGAACAACTTATTCTTTCAGAATGCAGCGTTAAATAATCTTTATCTATTTATTAGGCATATAGATGACTCTGTAAAATAAATAAAAAATGTTCAATCATTCAAAGATTGCTTCACATGAATAGTCACAATGAAGCGATAAATACAAATTACTACATTCACTGTTCATATCATCGATACACATATACGTCTGAAAGTGAAGCATGCGATAAACAACCAATAGTGGAATGCATAAGGAATGCTGTGAAAAACACACACACACACACATATATATATATAAGCAATAATAGCAAGAGCGATTTCAACAACAATTCATATAACGAAAATGAATACAGACGCAGATAATAGTACCATGTGAGTTGTAGATCGATCCGAAATATCAATCGCTATTCAAAATTCCTTCTTCAACACAGAAATGCTTTCAAACAATGACAATAGTGCACATTTGCATAAAATCCTTCCTCATCAAATTCGGAATAATTGGTCAAGTTTCATAAAAGAATATCCCTGAAGTACAATAGTGCAGCTTCAGGGTTTAAGTCATATACAAAACTTTTACAACCCTTTCTAAATGCATGAAAGGGTCTATAAATACTACTAAGCTAAAAAGATCTATGAAACACAATCCTACTAAATTGGTATCAGTAAATGCGTTCTATCTCTCAGGGGCGATCTGGCAGTCGGAAGTGAGTCATGCCTCAGGTTGTTTGCCCTTAGACCTTAGCTGGCTTATCGCGAGCATTGGTTCTACTTCTGGCGGTTTGTTGAGGCATAAACTGAATTGGGCGGCGAAGGTGGCATCCTGAATGTCGGGTATAATATACCCGAAAACATTGGTTAGGCACTTCAAGATGGCTCTTTGGCTATATGGTTTGATTAAGAAGAACCAATAAGCATCCCACGTCAGACTGTTGATTCCAGCGATCAATCTTGCGCTTTTCTCTAGCTCTGGATAGCATAAGTGCTCCAATATATTTGTTGTTGTTAATTGACCTACAGTGCATTGGGAAATTATGTTAGATAAATACAATGTATTATTCACTAATTCAACCAAATTTCCACTGATTGTCCTGCATCTGGAAGTTTCTCTTTCTGCTTTCATTAGTTGTGATTGCCATTCTTTGAATAATATCTCTTTGTGTGATTCCAGAATTCTTGGTATATTAGCTGCCCGGCCTACATTTGAATCCTGCCATTCTATAAAGTTTGTCAGTGTTTCTTCGGCCTGATCCAAGTCGGTCCTTGCTTTGTCTACCTTTTCGCTTATAGACGCTGCCAATTCGCAGAATGGTTCTGCTCGTATAATGTGTTGACATAATAGCTTAACCTGATTAATCAATCCCTTATTTAGCTGGAGCGCTTCTGCTTTGAACTCATCTATCTGAGGGAGATTTTTCGTTTGCTCAATTTGAGTGGTCAATTGAGTGATTTGTTCATCTTTTTCTTTCATTGTTCCCTCAGTTGATATTCTTAACTTCTCTAGTGCCGCTGATAGCTCCTTTTGCCTTTGTATTACGCCTTCATCAATTCTCTACTTTTGCTCTTGTAATTGCTTGGTTAGCTAGTTATTGTTCTGATGCTATACTAGCAATTCTTTCTCTGCCTCCTCTCCCCTCTGCTGAACTTCTGATAGTCTCGCCTGTAGTGAAGAGATATCCTGATCCTTGGATTTTAACAAATTTCTCACCTCCGATGCCTTATCAATAGTCACCGCCGAATATGCTCCAGTGAACTGTGATAGCTTGGTTAAGTCATCGGAGGGGTCGAATTCCTCTTTCCATACAACATTGCCCGTTACTGTTAATTCAGGGAATGGGGAAGGTTGATCAGTTCTTCTCCTTTTCCTTTGTTGCTTTACGACAGCTTTATGCTTGGGGCTGTAAAATACATCTAAAGGGGGGATCTCTTCAATTTGCAAAATGATCTCTCCCGTTGGATCTTTAGGAATTATCTCTAGTTCTTTTGTTTTGGGTAGGCTGCTGGTTTCACCTAAAATTGTTTCGATGTCGCTTCCTGTGTATCACCTTCTTTTGAAACCTCATCATCTTTCGAGCACTCTAAGTTATTGATGATTGTACTGAATTGGTTCCATTGCTGGAGCAAATTCGGATCAACCAATGGATCATGGTTATCCTTAGAGCTGCTCTCTTCTTGGGTCTTTGCTTTGGTTTCTTCTTGTCGCTGCACATTTTCCTGAGTCACCTCCTGCCTCTGGCTATGCGTTTCCTCCTGTTGTTTTGATGTAGTAGGAGGTGGTGTATTATATCGCTGCTCAGAATCGCTTGACCTGGTTGTTGTCGGTACAGTTGCTAACAGGTCTAGAGGCAGAGTTTGCAACCTCTGTTCTCTAATTTTGTTAAACTCAATTAGTGCTTCATCATTATAAACATTTCTGGAAAGCGACTTGACATGATATAGTGATTCAGCTGACGTGAAAAAATCTTCGAATTTGTCTTCTTTGTGCTCGACCTTGGCCAATTTGGCATGGTCGAGCACATTGTAAGCAATCTTTCTTGGATCATACTGCCTCCTTGGCAGAGTAGCCAGAGTGAGCGAATTTATTTTCCCGACGTCCTTCTCTGCATGCTTGATATCATGCAGGGTATATACTCCAATTCGTAATGGAAAAGAAGGCCAAACATGTTTTTTAGCTCTTTTCAGGGTCTGGGTAACCCCTTCAGCACTGATTTGATAAGCTACCTCCCTGGCAAGTAGCTTATCGGGGATGTAAAGTGGTAGCACATGTGGCTTAGCCTGACTGCCAAAAACTCTGATGTAGGTGAATTTCTCCTCCCCAAACCAAATTTCTACTGCAGTCAAATCTACCCCTGCTTGCTCAGAAATTTTTGGGGCAAGCTTATTAAAAATTGAATAATAAATTGGCAACATAAAACCGTTGCAGATTTGGTACAGGTGGTGCTTATAACTAGTCATCCATAGTTTTCGATGATATATGTGAATGGGTGTGGGGTCTTGCGACGTCCACCTCCATCCCAGCACAGGAAACTCAGAATTAAAACAAAACACATCCACAATATAGGCACTGTAATAGAATGGTGGAATAACCCTCTCTGTGACACGATAGTCAGACATGAATTCGAGAATGGCTTTGGCTAACTTGTCGGATAATATAACCATCCAATCCATGATTTCTCCACTACATGCTGCCTCTATTAGGGGAACCATTTCTATGGTGAAATTGGCAGATTCATGCAATCCCCATAGCCTACACATCATTATTCCAGCATAACAGTAAGGAGAACACAGGGAGTCAACTGAGTACTTACCCGAGGTTTCATGCTTGTGTTTTGTTGGATTCTGTCTCTCTAGCCTCGAATTGGTTCAGACTCCGTCTCGTTCTCTGCTCGAAACTTCTCCAAAAATGTAGCATTATATTTCTTCTCTTCTTGAGGCAGGTGATACATTAACCTTAGGTCTTCGGCTCGAAACAAACCGAAAACCCTATCATCCGCAGTTTCAAACAGTCTATTGATAATTGGGAGCTCTTGGATTGCCCACCTTACCACATCTGTGTAAGGAAGAACCTGCTCCCAAGCCGCTATTCTGTGTAGGAAGGAGTCAGCCAAGTCCTTTAAATTGGCATCAAATTTGCTGGTATTATCACATAAAATCTCTACTTCGGTCACCATTGGCCCTTCTGCTTCAATCAAATTATAAGTCCCTTGCCAAGTGGTCCTGGTGAGTCCTAAGCATGTTGTATCTGATATCAGCCCTTTGTTCTTTCCAGTTGGATCAGCAACAGCTAGCCCTGCGGCTGGCGGAGCAGTAGGCATTGTAGTCTTCTTGTATTTCTTTCCCATTCCACTTTCTTTTGTTTGTATGGAAGAATTTTGCGCAGAGTGAAAGATAAGTGCAACACATGCAACAATATCATGAATTGAACAGAATGAAATATATATATATATCTTGGTGCATTCATAGTAATTAATTGACTTAAGGTGGCCTTAGGATCAAATACGTGGATAGGCTTCAAGCCTGCTTTTCTTATTAAATGGTCGTTACGGCCTGTCAGTCTCATTAATTACAATTGCTTTGATTAATGGATGAATGATTTATTTGAAGCACGCTTAGGGTGATTTGGCGGTTTGAACGCGGATGAGAAGCTTTTCCAAAGGATATGGCCTTAATTACGAATAAATCATATCAAACTGCCTTTATGACTGTTACTTTGAGAACTGTGCCATTTACCCTTTACGTAATCGGGCATCGGGGAAATGCTAAGTTATTGCATTGGTTTTGCTTGGAATCTGCGATCGTCGATATCTGATATCGCACGCGTCGGGCATAGCTGGTAGGGCCACTTAGGATGAGGGCATGGTGAGTCACTGATCACCGATAGTGATATCGCATCACATCGGACGAGGGGAAGCTTAATTGTGCTTTAGACGTTATCGTCGATTGCTGATTGCCGATTTCGCATCGCATTGCAGCAAGGATCATTACTCGTGTTACTTTATGCTTTGCCGATATCCGATATCGATTTCGCATCGACGAAAACTAACATGTCCCTTACATTGTGTTTTCTTTGTCATTGCAATATGTGATCTTGCGATCGCTTTATCGCAATGATAAAGATAAATCGTTTTATATTGGGGTTTTTTGATTAGTTTTATTGAAAAAGCCTTTTGTGAAATAGAACTTTAAATTGATACCAATTTGAAACATAAATTAAAAAGGGACCCATTTCACATTATAGTTTTGGAATTTTAATGATATGAAATGGGGGGTTGTTGTAGGGCACAACAGCTGGTTATTTTGGTCGTCTATTTTCAAGGATTGCGTTCTCGCCGTCTTCTCTTGTCATGCATGCCGAATCTACCAACAGAAGATGCATTTGCCTCCTGCTCCTTTGGACCTTGTTATTACCGTTGACCCTTTTCCCAAATGGGGCATTGATTATATGACTTGGAAAGATCACTTGGCCAGGGGGCATGGGTATATCATCGTTGCCATTGATTATTTCACGAAATGGGCCAAGGAAATGCCTACGCTATCTAATGAAGGTAAGGCAGTGGCATAATTTTTATTCAATCATGTCATTTCACGATTCAGAGTCCCTCGAGATCTCGTCACTATTCACGGTTCTCATTTCCGTAATCATACGATGACTAAGTTAACAACCCAGCTGGGCTTGCAGCATGATAGTTCAACGTCGTATTATCCTCATGCTAATGGCTAGGTAGAAGTTGTCAACAAAGTTTTGATCATGATGCTTCAATGCACCATTGGCATGCACAAGTCCAACTGGCATGTGATGTTGTTTTCTGCCCTATGGGCCTACTGAACTTCCATGAAGGATGCCACTGGATTCACCCTGTTCCAATTGGTTTACGGTATGGAGGCTACCCTTCCGATTGAGTGTGAGATCCCTTCGCTTAAATTAGCTGTCGAATTGCTCTCGAACACTACTCCGGTAGAAGAACATCTTCTTTAGCTAAAGTGGCTGGACAAGACCTATCGACTAGCCTCTCTAGTCATTGAAGCGTAGAAAAAAAGAGTGAAAACTCACTTCGACCAAATTGTTCATCCTTGTTCTTTCATTGAAGGAGATTTAGTCCTGCTCTATGATCAAGAAAATGTTAAGCTGGGGGCAGGCAAATTCGAGCCTATGTGGCATAGGCCTTGCATTGTGAAGCGTGTTTTGCAAAAAGGGGCCTATGGGCTGATCGATCATGAAGGGAACCCTTCAGATAAGCCCCAAAACGGGCTTTATCTAAAAGAATATTATGCATGAATCTCGTGCATCTGATTTGTACATATGTGTGTCTTCAACATGTGTGTTTTCAGTGTGTGTTTTCTTGTATGGTGTGGTGTGTAGGCGTAATTGCCGCTTATTGTGTCTTTTTACTTCTTTTGCAGATGTTTGTTGCACCTTAAGTTGGTTTCGCTGATGGTGTATGCCGTAGTACCCAGAACCTTTTCTATGTGGCATGGGTAATATACGATCCTTACAGTGAGTTAGTAGACATTTAGGGTGTTTGTCTGGGTTGTACCACAAACAATGTCGCTGAATATAGCACTGTCATTGAATTACTGACCGAGGTTGTTAACCTCGATATTCATGCATTGCTTGTGACTCTGGATTCTCAACTTGTTGTCCACCGACTTAACAGGCATTATTCCGTCAGAGATCATCAGATTTTAAGGTTGTATTTATGTGTTAAATTATTGGAAATAAATTTTGATTTTATTACATATCAACACATTCCAAGAATATTAAACACATTAACTGATGCATTAGCAAATCATATATTAGACATACATTTACACAACATGTAATCAAACATCATATAAAAGCATTTAGACACAATAATAAACCATAAAATAGCATGCATATATATATATATATATAATATATATATATGTCGTGTGGTGCACCGAGGCGCTCAAAAAATAAGTGTATATGTCAAAAAATAGAGTCTGTGTCCAATACATCTAAGGCACATGTCTCTCAAAAAATCAGCAGAAAGTAAAGCATAGGCATCTACTGTGGTGGGTTATGCTCTCTATAGTAGACCACTGCTCGTGTAACTCATCTCAAGAGTCTATGCACCCTAGGTATCACTCCGACTGTATGTATCTGGTACTCTATTGGGACCTCTTCGATCCCCCTGTAATCCGAGATCCCGTCCGTCAGGCCCTCAAGGTTACGGGCTACCTCTTCCACTGTATTTCCAGTTGGGGGAACCAAGGCCAGCTCTCTAATGCTTTCTGGATCCCTCTGTGCCTCAGGAGCTAGTCCCACATCTGCAAGTAACATAAGAGATGCCATTAAAACATATGCATGATAAAATCTAAGATCATAAAAAACAAAACACAAAAATAGTTAGTTGTTTCGATCAAGTGTTTTACCTCCATCACCCCACTGCTCACCAGTAGGAAGCATCATGTCGGGGTCTTTGCGAAAGTCCATGCCTGCATATGGCCAATCCTCAACAAAGACTGTCTGGCAATCTAGCCACTCTCAGAATAGTGTCCCCCATGATACGGGTCGACCGCCACCCCACCACAGCATAACATGTGCCCAACAGGTGATGCGGGTCTTCCATGGCCCAGGTCTGTCTAAGTCGATATCCTGTAATTGAAGAGATGTCACCTGCTCCAGCATGAGTGGGATAAAAATAGACATGTATCCAAACTCCTTTGCCTCCCCGCAATGGCACTTTGTGAGCTGCCTCTTCATGTTACTGTCCACTACTTCGGCCCAGTTGTACATGGTTGGGTTAAGGCAATCAAGGGCTAACCAGAGGTGAGTCTTCGTTGCCTCGTGTTGGGCTTGAGAGCCCGGTGTTCTCGTTACCATGAATAATACTAAGTGAAGAGTCAAGTCTTCCACTGTCGGGATCTATAATTTCCTGCTAGAGTTTGATTTTCATGCACCTGGGCACACCAGTTCTATCAACATGTCTAGTGACTCATCGGCGACTTATTGGCCCTCTAAGATCGGCCTCTCACTCCGACGAGACAACCCAGTCAGGAAATATATATCCGTAGCATCAAATTCAATGTCTTTGCCCCGGATGACGAACTTCCCATCCTTCGGGTTCCAAGAATGGATAACAACTCCAGCAAATCAAGTTGTGCTCAAAGATGTGGAATGAGGAATAATTTCAACAATCCACATGCAAGTAAAGCTCTTCTATACCCGAGATCACTAAATGCTTTTTCGTCATTGATATCATGAGTTCTTTCCTACCACACAAATGCCATGTTGCCCTGCGTCAAACAAAAAATGGATTAGAACCATTTTCATGAGCTTAAATCTATAAATTATTAAAAATTTCAACTTCATGGTGTCGTCGCGGCTATTTTCCAAATAGCGGCGATGGCTCGAGGTCAATAGTTCATTTTTCTCGAGATCGTAGCAAGAGTACATCTATCTCTCGCGACGATCCTGATGGTCGCACGTGTTACCACGCCTGACTATCGCTAACCCAAGCGAATATTCCACGACAACCGAGAGGTAGATTTGCATGTGAAAATCCACCTAAAACCACCTACCTAATACCAAATTGAATGAAAAACTACTGAAATGCAGCGCAAAGGGAAGATCACTTACTTGGTGAAAGTCTCGAGTGAAACCATGGATTATTGGTGCCGGAATTGAGCTCAAAACTTCGCTCAGGTTTGCACACCAAAACACCAAAGGTAAAAAATCACAATGTAAATGTAAAAATAAAATTACCATACCCTCCTTTTATAGTGTTTTTCCAAAAAAATAAAGTTTTACACTATAGGGTTTTGGGTTTTTTTCATTTATGTTGGGTTTTAAATTAGGGTTTTTGAGCTTTGACCTAATTTCCACATGTGTAATGTATTTATGTCGAATGGGTCTTATGGTGTAATGTTTTGTGAAGAAACAGAGATGGATGGCCCGTGTTATGATCTGTATACACTTAATCCGTATTTTCCACAAAGTCATCTTTAAGCTCTTTTCCGACCTAAAAGACGAAAAGATGGCCAAGTTATTCCTTTTGACTCGTTAAACGAAATAAAAGGTGGTCCACTTTGAGCTCTTTTTTGACCATGTAAATGTGAAAAGATTGTGGAACTTTTGTCGTTTCAAGTTTGATATTGGTTACGATACGACGTGTCTTCAATTTCTTTTCTACTTTTTCGAATCAAGGTCACTAATTACGAAAATTACTCCTTGATCGTAATGGTCAAGCGGTTCTCTCGAGTATTATTTTATACTTTTTTTGGGCTCGAGGGACACAAATTTAAGAAAAAGGACCCCCCTGAAGTTTTATTTTCCATGTCTTTTTCAAACTCCCTAAACATGAAAAAGACTCTGATTTTTACCTATGTTAGACTCGTTAAATCCTAACAACATTGGACTCGTCACCATGATGAGACTCGAGCTTCTCCTCCCTAGGGCTTGTTAAACTATCACTAGGTTGGATTCGTACAAAGGTTGAGCTTATATTACAAGAATATGTTATCCCCTTCAAGCCTATTTTCAACAATAATTGGGGTATTCGCCAGCAATGGTGGGGGAAAAATTTGGAAGTCATCATTGGTTACCTGCGGTAGCTAGTCACTCTTAAACAATCGACACTTTTTCTTCTTGTCGGGTTGGGATATCCACACATCATAAATTGGCCTTCCCAGGATATGGGTAGCCATTTTGCCTCATTCCATCTTATTCATGTTGTCTCCATCAAGCCTCTGATCCCTTGGTACCAAAATGCTGCCACATTCCGGAGTCGTGTCACCGATATGTTCAAGAGTATAATCCTTCTGCAATTTACACCCTTACCTTCTCCTCGGATACTCTACTTCACCATCTACCACTTGTTCCTCATCTTGTGTCATTGATGGGGGAAACATTATGGCCCTCCTGCAAAAAATCGTCTCTTGTCGACACCAGCTCATTATCCAGGACATTGATCTAGAGATCCCTTTTGGTACCTTGGATCTTGCATACCTCAATGGCAAGTTCTTCGCACCTGATGATAGACTTTCATCATTGGTCTTCGGTTGGGTGATTCTACGGGTGTTCGACTTCAGGTCATTTTTCACACTTGGTGGATTGTACTGGACAATACCCTGAGAACCATTGGCATTATTGGTGGTTTCTCTCGCGCTTATTAATGGTTTTCATCATTGACCGGTAATCAAGCGACTTTATATCATGCTTAACCTCAGAAAATCTGTTCGCATACTAGAATTTGTACTCTGATCAGTTCAATTTCAAGACCTCGAACTAAGATTACATATGTTCAGGGTGCGTGGATTGGTTCGTGATTACATATATGACTCTTTGATGGATGGCTGCGACCATACCTAAGTCTTCATGGATGGTTGCAACCATACCTTTGTCATTATATATGGTCTTATCAACTGGGTGGCAGGCCTGGTCTCATATGTCTTTTGGATGGCTGCACCCACGCCTAGACTATATGTATTTCATTATCACAGATATCCATTGTACTTGTGCCTACAGGATCTTTGAGGTGGCTTTCCAGTTCAGACAATTTCGTAAAGCATTTCACCCCTCCCACTCTCTCAGGCTTCATGCTTTAGGGGGAATTTATTACACAGTAATTTGTCACTATCCTCATCTCAGTCCCTCTACTATGTCATGTGTCAAATAAACATGTTCATATCTTCCCACTGATATAAGAAGATTAAGCAAATGTTCTATGATGCTACAAATCGACCCTCATTCCCTATGTTTCTGCCTTGTCACGAGTAAATCCTTAATATACACGACGGTCCCATGTCATAAATGGTCTCATCGGGACTCTATTGTAGGTGTATATCTGTTTCCTGCGACGGACAAATTTCTAGACCCGGCGCGACGTTATGAGTTATATATAGCGATAATGGGTCTGTGTGTATTGCCTCCTAGCGATGCCATCGCGGAGACTTAGTTTACGACTTGCGACCATCCAGATTGGACGAATTTGTTCCAACAGTCAACCTTTTGGATGTCTCTAGACCTGGTTATTGGGTTAGTTTGGGTCTCCCTTCCCCTTCTGGAATGGTAGTTTCGTCTTTTGTGCTACCTTCCTTTAGGATGAACTCTTTCTCCCTTATTTCATGGAGACTCCTTCTCCTATAAAAGAACTCACCTTTGTTATGATCTACTAGTTATTTTGGTTGGGCAGTGCTGCTAGTGCTTTTGAGTTTGATAGATAGCTTTGGTGTGAGTGAGACAAGTGTGGGATTGCTTATAGTTTGTAAGAGGTTGTGGAGTGCCCTTAACTTTGTATTAAAGATTATGAGTGAGAGAGAGATATTTTATGTTGGGAGACCCATCCTAGAAGAGTGAATGCTTGGAGAAACATATTGGTTGGATCCTACAAGAAGGCCTGTGACGTCAAGACTTGGTTGTAAAATTTGCTCGTGATTTATTATTAACACAATCAATGATGATTTCCTATGTCTTGTATGTAATTTACTTGATAGCTCATGATTTCTTGACTTTATGAGTAAATAGATCATTGTTGTTCTCGATTATGTGCTTTTTCATTGTCTTGTGTTGTTTCAAGTTGATTGCTCATTAAGGAGAAGGAAACGGAAGCTGGAGCAGTGCAACGGAACTTCATCGACCACCAGTTTGAGGTAGGCCTCAAACGATGACTGTTTAAAGAAATCAATTGTTGGTTTGTCCTTGCTGTGACTAGACCCACTCTAGGGCTAGAGGGGTTGCCTCTATCCACAGAGGGAACACTTTCCCACATCACAATAGTCGTTCTGTGATAAGGAAGTGATCTAATCTTCGAGCTAGCGTATCCTCCCCTGTTCTTCTGTTCCTCCAGGTAGGTTGTAATTTCGCAAATGGTATATTGATGAGGTTGTGGTCCTCCAGGATATTATCGAAGAAAGTAGATAGAGGGTCTACTTGGGCATGATGACCCCAAGATTCGGAATATCCAATTGAGAAATTAAGGTCTCCTCCAAGAATTAGGCTGTCCACTTGCATTTGATTGGAGCTTGTGAAAATGCAACAAGATGATGGAGCTTAGTGAAAAGAAGTCGCCTTCACTAAGTGGGCCTGGAGGCTATTTTTGGCGCAAAGTCTATTTTTAGACTATGTATATTTTTAGACATATGGATCATGGTCTATGAGTTGCAGGATGCTATTTATGGATGATTGGTAATGTTGGTAAAAATAGATGTACCTCTATTTTTAGACATATGAGCGGAGTCTATTTTTAGACTGCCAGTCAAAAAATAGAACAGTGGAATATTATTAGCTCTTAATAATATTTGGACTATAAACATTATATTATCCTCTTGCAGCACTTCAGTTCGAGCTACGGATGTGGCACATGCAACTGCTAGAAAGAAATACATTTTTCCTATGGGTTAGTTGAGCTATTGCATGATGGACTTCAGTTATGACTCAAGTGCTTGAGTTTGGTGGAGTTGATTGAGGAGTTGATGGAGTTGTTTTTAGTTTGATTTAGTTGAACTAGTTGTATTTAGTCTAACTGAAAAATACACTAGTGATGAGTGGTGTGAATTAATTATTAGTTAATTCACTAATTATTAACTCATAAATCAACTAAAGAATACATCAGTTAACTCAGTGCATGGATAGTTTAGTGGAGACAAGTGTTAGAGGTGGGTGAAATGGTGAGACTACTATCAGTTGTGACTATAGATGTGCATGAGATTTGCACAATCATTGATTGAGATTTCCAATGAGGATTGAGCAGTACAAGCCAAGGGAATTCGAACTTGGATCTGATCTATTCTCAACTTGGATTGCGCAGTAGAGGCAGGGCAAACAGTGGAGGCGATTTGAACCCGTGACTTGTTCAGATCTGAGCTAGTTTGTGTGTAGCATGTGGAGATAGTACTGAGTACTTGTGAGGAGTATTGTACTATGTATTGTTACATCTTCTCTATCATTATAATATACAGATAGTTGGGGGTTTTCAACTGTATGCTTTCCCCATTACATACTATGTTGTATGTGTGATTAATGTTTCAATGTGCGCATGCAATTGTTTTTTTAATTCCGCAAATTGATGATCAATGGTAGAGGAGGTTATGTATTATGCATGAATTCCGAAAATAGTGTATAATCAAGATAATCTCTGTGAATAAGTGTTATATTATTCAAATTTCTACATGGTATCAGAGCAAAGTTGATCATCAAATCTATTATTCAGAAAGTGATTACATTTTATTTCTTCATGCAGAGTCTGTAATCGGGTCAGGTAGCCTCTGGATTCATCCTTATTTTAGAAGGTGAGATATACGGTAAATGCCCATATATTCAATATTTGTACGAGAAATACTTTGTTCTCACGAATTTTAGATCAGAAGCGGTTGAGTTTTGAGCTGGTGTAATTCGAATTTGCAACAGTGTTTTCTTGGTGTCGAAGTTGAAATGTCTTTCAACGGATTGTGATTGGAGTATGCCCTTGAAGGCAACTCGAACTATATTGCATGGAAAGATAGGATGGAGGCGGTGTTAGATGACAATGGTTTGAAGGAGTTCAGAGATGCTGAAGTCCCAAAGCCCACTGATGCTGCTCAAGTTGAGGCTTTGTTGGGTCCCTATAATTCTAGTGATTACCCCATTACTATTGTAGTTATACCCCTTATTAATATTGTTGTGCCCCTATTGTCCCCATATTGTTATTTATTACTGTGCCCCATAGAATCCCTCTATTGTTATTTTTGTGGCTTTATATTATTATTATTAGGTCGGCTGGGTTCTATTGTGACTCCTTAGACTCCTATATATAGAAAGGAGGTTTTGTCATTTGAATCATCCAAGAATTGTTCATTTATGTAATGTAAAGGAGGTTTCCCCCTCGAAGAGGCTGAATTCTAAGTCGTTGATCTATCTTTTCTATCTTTCCTTGAGCTGGTTCATAACACGTCCTTCGACTAGTTACCGGAAGCTTTCTCCCAATCCTCCACTAATTAATGAAGTGATTGAGCAAAATCTGTCTCAAATCAGTCCCACTCTCTCTGTACGTAAATTCCATGGGTCCATTCTTGACCAACCAATGGTTGGGAAATTGGTTGACTTGATTCCACCTTCCATTGATCATACTTTTCATGTAGAAAGTGAGTCTTATACCACTTAGGTCCTTCTTGTTTCTTCAAATTCCAATGAACTAGGGGTAATCCTCCTATTCCAATGGCAAAAGGGAACAATCCTCTTGTTCCCACAATATAGGGGAGCAGTTCTCTCATTACCATAGCACAAGAAGGCATTTCTTGCCTTCCGACGACACCCCATCCAAGTAGTATAGTCGCTTCCTTTGATTGGATTTGACTAGCGAATATCATCTTCCTCCTTATGTACCCTATAAAATCATAGTACAAGATTATAATGTGCCCGTACCTAGCACAATAATAGATGAAGGCATGTTTGTTAGCATTCTATCCTCAACTACTTGGAAATATTTTGGTTCTCCACAGCTTGTGTCTGTTACCCATAATTTGGTTTCTTTTAACAGAGGAACCAGTCAATCGTTAGGGATCCTTCCTCAGTTACCTATAACTTTGGGAGGAAATATTTTCTATAAAGATGTGATCATAGCCTAAGGCCCTTTGGAATTTAATTTACTCCTCGGATGTGACTATGTTTATGACATGGGAGCTCTTATCTCTGCTCTCTTTCATGTGATGTGTTTCCCGCATGAAGTAAGAATTGTGAACATTGACCAAATTTCATTCATTAGTCCTAATTTGACTCCCAATCAACCAAATTACCTAAATGGTCCTTATATGCAATTAGTATCTCCCCCACCATAGATTAATTTTGTGGCAACTTGTTCTATGCGCGCGTCTACTAATGATCTAATTGGTGATGTAGTGCATCATTTACTGGGAGCACTGGTGTCTGATATTTCACTTGGATCAGATTAATTATGTGGCAACTTGTTCCATACGTGCATCTACTAATGATCTAGTCGGTGATGTAGTGCATCATTGATTGGGAGCACTGGTGTCTGATATTTCACTTGGATCCTTTGATATGTATCGCTTCCAGAGAATCATTCTTTTATCTTATGAGAACCTCTTAGAAGCCATGGCCTCTTGGAGTTCAAGATCAAGGTCTCGAAGCAGAGTCTTTTGTCAATCCCGTTAAAAAATGAAACAAGGTGTCAGAGAAGAGTTCTTTTTCTTGTGTGAAGCTTGTTAAAAAATGAAACAAGCTCCCATGAACAAAGTTCCTTGTCTTGTGTCAAGATTGTTAAAAAATGAAATAAGGTGACATGAGAATAGTTATTTTCCTATGTTAAGCTTGTCAAAAAATGAAATAGTTCCTCTTTCAATTCAAGTATTTGGTTAGATCTCGTAAATTTCCAGTCGAGTCTTTCACTTGATCTCGTAAATGAACCTTCATTCCATCCGCCTATTAGTAACCAGTTGTCTACTTAGGTGCATGATATGAAAATTGGGGGGTATGTACCTCGAATTGAGTCATTATGTTGGGGGCATGAAAACTTATCTCAAGCATAGCTTTTCCTTGTTTCAAGCTTGTGTAAAAATTAAATCAATCTCAAGCATAGTTTCCCATGTTTCAAGCTTGTGTAAAAATCAAACCATTCTCATCTTATCTCTTGTGATTGCCATTTTTATCAACTTGTTTCTACCAAATGAGCCTTGGTTTTCTCATTCCATCATCACCATATGCTTGGCGAGTCATACGCTTTCACTTGGTTTTTTACCCTTTCCCGAGGAACTGTTTTGATGAGTGGTATTATTACCAAAACTATTGACCTCTACATGTTTTGAGCAGTTCCATCATTATCGGAACCAGTGGCTACCCTTTATACCACTCATTCCTCTACGTGGAGTCCACTTTCAGCTCTTTTCAGACTTCCAAAATATGAAAAGATTTTCGAGCACTTGTCTTTTAGAATTGTTTAAATTAAATGCAAAGACGTCTACTCAGTATAATTTTAACCCTTTTCTGGACTAAGATAGACTAACTACGAAAAAGGAATACCTTAATCGAACATGACTAAGAGGTTCTCCTTAGTATCATTTTCTACCTTTTTGGACTCAAGTGACTATCTATGAAAAGGAATATTTGGAGTTTTCTTTTTTGCCTCTTTTTCAAACTCTTTAAACATGAAAAAGATGTCGAGTTAGACCTTAATTGGACTTGTTAAAACGTAAAATAGTGATGGACTCATCAATCATGATGAGACCGAACCACTCCTTCTCAAGGTCTGTTAAACATACTCAGATGGATTCATCTGAAGGATGAACTTCTAAATCAAGAACATGTTATCCTCCTCACACTTGTTAAAAAATAAATAGGTACTAACTAGCAATGGTTGGGGAAATTGGGAAAACAGGGTACTCCACTTATTAATGGCAACAATTCTCTCTTAAACATGACACTCTTTCACTTCATCTCCATGGTGTTTGGGTTGGGAAATCTGCTTGTCTTTTGGTTCATCATACCTTTTCAAGGACTCCATTTTCAATTTTGGGTCAGTGCTTCCAACTCCATTCAATTTCGTCAATGTGTTCAAGAGAAGTCATTCAGTCAATATTTTCTATGATACTATTAAACATTCATTCCATGTATGTCATTCCTAATCTAGTTCCATGTCATCAGCATTCTATCTCAAATCATGATGCCTGTTTCATGTCGTTGATTGGGGGTGTTAGCACTTGAGATTTCACCTCAGGCTGAGAAAGGCAAACCTTCAAGGCAACATCAAACCATTTCACCTCGTAGCTAGCCCTACGGGGTATGAGAAGGCTCTCTCCGGTCAGTCTCGTTAAATTTTCAATGGGAAGAGATGACCAATCAAGGTAACACAGATATTAGGCTAGTAAACTAATTTTAAAGTTGATTTGGGGGTTTTTTGGTGGCAAGTTGAGGATCTGCAATTTAGGGTGCGGGGATTGAGCTCAGTTTTTGCAGGTGGGTCTTTGGGGCAAGGTAGGAGTTTGTGCTGATGCTTTTAGCTGAGATATATGATCAAGGAGGAAAGAGGAGAAGCTAAAGAGGGCAAACAATGACTTTGAATCCTCTTTATACAGTGGAAAACATAAACATTAAACAAATTTGAAAGCTGAGCATGGCAAGCATGAATTCAAACTTTATCACTTCA
>APFE031757586.1:44125-57433 GCA_000404065.3 Pinus taeda
ACTCAAAAAAAGGGCAGAAAGTCAAAATTTGCATGTATTTTGAGCTTTTGGGAGCCCAAATCTTCATAAAATCTGAAACCCATCCATAGGCAAGTGTATTTTTGCATGAAAATTCCAAAAATGTAGAGTTTTCCCCGTTCTGAGTTGTCCCCATGACTGGTCGCGCACGGGGTGAGACCACTCAAATGGCCAAAACCTGTAAAATTGCACAAAAAATTCACAAATGACAAAATTTTCTCCAAATTTCTTGAAATTTGGGTTGGGATTCCTCAATCAAGTACCATGCTCAATCAAAGAGGTTTTGGCCAAAATTTGGAGTGGATTAGGCGTTTTCCTTCGTTTTTGTGTTTTGGCCAACCGTCCTTGGAGCACCTTCATTCTCGCCGGTATTTTTGACATTTATTTAAAACTATGACACCTGTGCAAAAAATGAAGGAGGTTTTTCTTCTTTGGCATGTTGTGGACAAAAACCTCTCTCAGTTTTCCAAAATTCATCTCTGACTGCTCTGAAACATCATTTGAGTGAAATTTGCCCCGATGTGTGAAACAAGGAATTTTGTCGAAATGAAGCGAAATGAAGGGGATAGGGGGCTTCTAAATTCTCGGGGAAATTTTTGGAAGTAGGGAGGGATGTTAAGGAGCAGGGGAAAGTGGAATATCGGAGATTGAGTGAGGGGAAAGGGTCCAAAAGGGAAAAACATAGGCCCAACCTAGAAAATTGCCAGGTTGTAGCTAGAAACTAGGGTTTGTGGAGAAATCAGGAATTTGGTGGATCTAAGGGATGGGAAGTGTTTGATAAGGTACTTTAAGGATAGGGGAAGGTGTATGAACATCTGGATACAAGTTTTGCTGATGTTTTGACCATTCACGAAAAATTGGCTTCAAAGCCATAGGAGAGGGAAATGAACTTGCCAAGGCACAACTGAAGCATGAACAAGATGTAAAATGACTCATTAGACACTAACATGATAATGACAACCCTATGAATGATGATAGACTCAGCTGAATAGTGACATAGATTGGCATTTGGGCAACTTTAAAAGGAGTGAAAACAAACCCTAGACCTAATGCCTAGTGACCAAATTTTGCTTGAAAACTCACTGAAATGACAAAATTTGACCTTGACACTTCAAAATCACTTTGTAAGAGTATATTTGATCACGGGAGGAAGGCTGGAAAGATTGACACTAACAGGGGGTACATCAAGGCCCTCCTGTGATGTGTCGCTTTAGGGGGGAATATGTTATAGGCCATTTTGTAGCATCTAGTTAATAGGCATGTTAACTAGATCAATCAACATCCTTTTACCCCTTCTCATCACCCTTGCACAAATCCCTAAGCATGACTCTCCCTAATCCCTGAATTTATGCCTTTAGCTATTTCATTTCAATTATTTTAAGGCCTAATGTACCATATTTCCTTAGGAGACTGTGTTCACCAATAGGTTGACCCTCTCTGCACCTTTTCTGATCACCACCAGGTTACCTTGCTAGGGTTGTGTTGATTCTAGAAATTCAGGAAAAATAAAAAGAATCATGAAGCTTCCTCTTCCAGAGGTTGTTCTAACCATTTACCTTAGATGAAAGTTTCAAATCCTATCCTATCCTACCTTGGATATTTCACCCCTTATCCCTTGAGCTCATCCTCCCATCAAGAGTGGATATCAAGCATATATTGGTAAATGTATAATAATTCCTAACCTACCATCCTTTCTTATATATCTACTACTATCCACAAACTAGGGGTTGGCTTTTGGAGATCGATTCTACCCTCATGTTGTTGTTGTGAGAGTCATTATTCCATGCATTAGGGTGACATAGAGATAGACTTTGTGACAAGGACAAATCAACTTGGAGGAGCTCTTCTACAAGATCTGTTAGCACCTAAATCTGCCTTTGGCTGAAGGAAGGCAAAATTCAGGGTAACCACAAACCACACTCAGTCTGGTAGCTAGCCCTACTAGAATAGGAGAGGCCTCTCTCCGAGTCACACTCAGTGAATAAGTAAATGAAATGGCCTGAGATGACTTACAATGAAGTACTTATCTTAGGCTAGTAAGCGAAAATGAAAATAAAGAGTTGTGAATGACTGTGTTTCTGGGAGGTTATGGGATCACTGGACCTCAATGAACAGAGAACTTAAAATGAAGGCACAAATTATTTCGTGAGGCAAGGTAGGCTGAAAGCATAGAAATTTAGTTTTAAAATGTGGCGGGATGGAAATATTGATTAAGAATTTGAAAATGGCGTGGTCAACATGAATCCTTTTCAAACAGAAGAATGAACACTGTATGTGAAATCTTCCCACAGGTAGAGAAATAGAATTGAATTCTACCTAATCTCACTCGAAAAATTTCACAGAAATGGATATGAAATGAAACTATGGAACATAACAAAGAAATGGAGAGAATGATTAAGAAGTTGAAAAGGGCATGGGTGACATGAATCCTTTTCAAACAGAAGAATGAACATTGTATATGAAATTTTCCCACGGGTAGAGCAATAGAATTGAATTCTACCTGATCTCACTCGAAAAAATTCACCAGAAATAAAGGCGAAATGGAATACAAAACATAACAAGGTACATATGAAAATAAGAGAAACACTTGCTATACTCACAACCACAAGAATCTCATGAAACAGAGCCGCTGCCTTTCATTAATTCTCTGTAAAAATATACAATGTAGAAACAAAATTTCTTTAACACAGTCTCCCAGAAGTTACAAGCCAACCCTTTGCAAATAACTTGCATACAATATATAGAATGTGTGAGGAAGAGATAGAACGCCCAGGGGTTGGGAAGTTACTCAAATCATTTTGAAATGGATATGGAGAGCCAACCATCAGCTACAGGTGTAGCACTGCAAATATGACATTTGGCTTTGGGGTGACCGTTTGCCTTCCTTTGCCACTTGGATAAAACCAATCTGGAGAAAAAACATCTAAATGTTGCCTTTGGTGCCAAAAAAAAACCGAAGTGTAGATGAGCGGGCCCACTTGGAGAAGTCACGAACCAAAATTTCGCAAAACCGAAGCAAATTGGCAATTTTTCCTCTGTGCACCACGCGCTTTTCTCTGTGCGTCACGCTACTTTGGGACCTATCTTGGGGCACTTCCAGGTGTCCAAAATGTGCCCAAGTGGGCTGGTTGGAAAGCTTGGCATGTCTTGAGCCTATCTTTCTCTTTTGCCCTTTTTTCCCTTTTTGTGGCTTTCCTCAGTTTTTCTTTCAAACTCCTTATTCAGGCTCTCAAACTCAAGTTCCGTGCCCTGTAATGATGAGCCATGTGTCTTAGCAGTGTGTTGTCTTTGTCGGCCTTGTTCAAAATGTTGTCTAGGTGCATGTTGACTCTTTCAAGAGCTGACTCACGATCATCCATAACCTGTTTCTCTAATGAAGTGAATTCAATCCTCCTCTGCTGGGAAGTTAGGCAATCCTCACGGATGTTTTGCAGCTCCATGATCACATGATGGTCTTCCAGTTGTTTGTTCCTCTGCTCCAGATAGTTGATGACCCATCTAGCCCTCTCGAAATTTAGCATCAAGTCTTTGATCTCTGTGTCCTGCTCCTGAATGGTCATCCTAAGTTTGGCATTTTCTGCCTCTGTCCCTTCATCCGGAATGAGGATGACACCAGTCTCATGTGCACCTGATGGTCCCTCATCATGCACGGGCTCCTTTCCCTTGTCCAATACCTGTGTATTTGATGCTGGAAGCAATGCCCCTTCCACCTCGGGTGGAGATAACACTCGCTTTGCTACTGCAAACAAAGGCCTGGTGCCTTTCGGATAGCCTCTCTGATATGTGACGGAACATGGCACCACAATGGTCTCATGGCGCTCATGCTGATGAGAAGGACCACCTATCTCATGTTTTTCCTCCAATACTACCTGTGGAGTGATGGAGAATTCACGGGAGATGAAGTCCTCCCAAGTAAGGCCCTGCAATCCCAACTGATGATCCACCAAAATCTGGATGAGAGCAAAGTGATATACACTGTTGAGCTGTTGCCGAGGGGTCTTGTGCTGCATGAACTTTCTCATCCTCTCTATGTTTTCGCAAATGAAAAATAGGAGGTTCATCATACGCACCCCGGTGAAATGCATGAGTAACCTGATGTGATAGGCATAAATGCGAGAAAACCTCCCCTTACAACTGAAGTATTTCATGATCAATCTCATGAGTGGAACATAATCATCTCTCATAAATCTGAATGGGAAAACTCTCGTGAGCTGACTCAAACAACTGGCCTTTATGTAAGGCTCATAAAGTTCCCTCTCCACCTTCATCTTCTTGTGCCATTGCTCTCCAACATTTGGTATGCCTATTGCCACTGATATGGTTTCGGGTGTCAATGTGAAAGTGACCCCTGCCAAGATAGACTGTCCTCCATGTAGGTGAAGTGCAAAGAGGTGGGCCAACTCATAATGAATTCTAACATTTTCCACCCTCTGACAAAATTCGAAACATGCCAAGTGCTGGAAACAAGGCATAGCGAGAGGACATGCCTGCAACTCAGTGAGGGTGTTTGGTTCATCCCTGACATGTCTGCCACTCCTAGGTCTCCGGGGAGCTTGTTCCCCTGAAGCTATATCATTATGGGTTTCCCCTTCATAATCTGCTGAAGTCTCCGATGCCATTACTGCTGTTTGCACCCTGAATTTCTTTGCTTCCCTCTGAAACCACTAAATTGATAGATGCTTTGCAAATCTGTCACCAAGGGGACAATAAAATAGGGGAGTTTAGGAGGGGAATGATGAAAAGAGGAATAGGGGTTTAAAAGGAGAAATTTATCAGGGATTTGGAAGTGTTTGAGTATGGTGTTGATGGAGTATGGTTTGTATGTTTTGAGCCATAGGAATAGAGGGGACATATGGATATGATTATAGTGGAGGTAGGGTGATTATTAGGGGAAACTGCTACATGGGATTAGCTAATAGCGGTAGGGTAGGAGCATGCTTCAGCAATAAAGTCACTGTAGAAAAACCCTGGCTTTATTGACCTTCTTTATATCATCTTTGTTTTACTTTTAACACTTTTTCATTTGATTTCATGGTCGTCATAATAGCATTCCCCTTCAAGTTTAAACACCAATGATGAAGGTAGTTGGGCTACCTCATCCAACCTTGAGGGTTGTTCACAAAATTTTTTGGGCAATTTGGTGCATTTTGGGCTTATAAGTTTGTGCATCGCGCGCTGGGTATGCGCCGCGCCAGTGGTAATTTTGCATTGTGGCCGGGCTCCCAGTGCGCCACACCACCTTGTGTGTGCGCCGCGCACTATAAAAGTCGCCCAGCTTGCTTTGAAAAACAAGGGAGGGGGTTTTAGTGGTGAATTTAGGGTGATTTTCTTAGGAAACATTATGGAGGGGAGGTGAGAATGAAGAGGGGTGAGGGGACAAGGGGAGGGGAGCAGAACCTTGGTGGCATCATCACAATTTTGCAACCCATTTATCGTTTTTCTTGATGATCTTTTCCATGGATGGCCTTGTGCTTTTGGGTACCATTTAAACATCTTATAAACACCATATCATTGACAAAATTGATGTACAATAGGTCTCATAAAGCCTACCTCTTAATTTGATGGGCTTCACAAAGATTTGAAAGGGTTCCACTTTGTTTTTGAGCTACTGGACTGTGTGTGCCGCACGCTCTTCCTAGTGCGCCGTGCGCCTTATATGCGTTGCGCTTGTGTATTCATTCAATGGTGGGCTGGCTGTGTATGCGTCGCGTGTGGTGAGTGTGCTGCATTCTTGCCTGTGTGCGCCGCGCTTCCCAAGTCACCTCCCAACTCACTCAAACTCTCACCAATCTCACTCTCCCACCTTCTGCAATGTCTTTCCAAGTCTCCAATGGCATGATGGCTTTGCTTTGGGCCACAATATGTATTTATAGGCTTGAGAGAAACTGGTTTTATAATTTCCTCTTTAAAAACCCCTTTTCTAATGTTTGTGTTCTGCACTTTTTCATTGACCTTTAAACACACTGATTTTCGCTTTTTCCTTGAAATTTGGCTCAAATGATGAAATCTTTGGCACATATTTGCAAGGATGGTGTGACGGGGCATCTGGCTTTGAAATCCTTTACTGCATCTAAAAATGTCAACTGTCGATTTTTTGGAAAATTTTGTCATGGTTGACCTTGTTTGACTTTTCTTCAAAATAGAGTTTTGAAGAAGAGTCGACGCCTCTTGCGGTGATGACGAAGCTTTCTGCACTGTAGGTGTATAAGATCTCCCTCTGGCCTGCATGGCTGGTTTATGGTCATGTTTTTTCAAATACCAAACAGATGAATTTCTAGACTCAAACCAAAAATGACTTTGTCCTGAAATAGGACCAGACTTTGACTATCATGAATTTCATTGATTTTGGACCGAGACCTAAACCAGCAATGTGCCAGACATGAGGGAAACTGACTAGCATGACTTTCTCCGTCAAGTCATGGCATGCCCCTAGCGAAATGCAACTGAAAGAGAGGAGCAGGACACCTAATCATGAAATGCATAAAGAGTTTTGGTCCCTGACGAAGGACTTGACCAAGCCGACTCTAACGAGATCAACTCTATATTTGGTTGTAACTCCAATTTTATTAATACAAAAGGTTCATTTTTTCCCTATATGTGATGTTATGATTTCATGTATTTCAATACCATGTTGATCTATTGAATTAAGTAATTGGATGATACTACATAGACGTGGTAGATATTTGTCTTCTGTTGTATTATTGTGAAAGTTCTAATTAGAGCGATTGAAGCTAGGATTGGAGCATATAAGCTAAGAGAGGAATGGGGCTTCTAACGGATTCCAGGTAGGCTTCATCCCATTGTCCATTTACTTTAAGGAAAACATTAGGTTCTTTTCCTTTTGTTGTTCTAGACTAGGCCATCAAGTGTAGGGAAGATACTTTTGTCTGTAGTTGTAGATTCCATATAGAAATTTGTATACTAATGGAGTGTATATAATTTTGAATGCAGGTAATTGATAAATCCTTGGGAATTGTGCAAGGAAATAGGGACCTCCCTATTGTTTAGGAGTTAGAATTAGCTCATATTTTCACAAGGAAATAGGAGGCTGGAGGAGGCATAATTTGGCTAAGTTTTGGCTAGAGGCTCTCATTCAGCAAAGAGAATAGTGTTGCTTTTGCAGGTTGTGCTCAGAGTCGGAGCAACAATTGTAATAGTTTCTCTATTCAAATGATTAACACAAAGAGGCTTGACGATTTTTTTCCCATTTGGGTTCCCCTATAAATATTGTTTACTTTTGGTTTTTCATGTTTCATGTCTATGCACGTGTCTCTAAATCGTAATTTCCATTCCACATATTAGTAGAGTAGAATTTGTGTCTCCTAATTTCAATTCGATTTCTTGACCAGTTGCAATTTCTATCAAATTTATACATTATAAGAGCCCAATTATGTTGGTTTAGAAGAAGGGTGGGACATGACAACTTTGTATCAGTCACAAAGGTACGAACAAAATCATTTACTGGGTATAAGCTTCAGGATTTTTTGTAAACATGCCGCTTTTGTGAGCTTTTGACCCTGAGTGTTGAGTCGGCTATTGATGTCAGCATCTGTTCAGAAATGCTCTGGAATCTGCGGTTCCGTTGCATGTGGTATCCGTCTATGAGGGCATCTCTTCTCTGTCTCCGAGCATTGACACTTTCCTTTTTTCTTTAGATGTTTCTTGTTTTTCATTCCTGTAGTCCACGCAAAGGAAAAGAGTAATGACAATAAATATTGACGCGAAAGCTCTAAGCTCTACGAATGTATAAAATAATGCCACCCATTGTGAACTGACTCTTCGACAAACACAAAATTGTCCTTCATTAATACTTTGGCATACATTCATTAATTTTCTTCAAGGTGCGCATCCAATTTTTTGGTTTACTGACAGCTTTTATTGAATGCTGAGCCGAGGAAAATTTACGATGGGCGATTTCTGCAACTTGCATTACGTTATCGCATTATCGCATTTGGTCAAGATTGTGATATCGCATATCACAGATTACAACATCGTAGCATCGTGTTTATCGCAAGATCGTAGATCGTGTTAAATCATTGTGTGTTGTTTATGCGATGTTGCTACATGTGATGTCATATATCGGCCATCGAAGATTTCTTAAGATCTTCATTTATGGGCGCTTCTTAATGTATGCGATGCGATGAATTTCACGTCGCTTTTTCGCAGTTTTTATTGTGCTCATACAGAAATGTTCTACTCTCTTCTCGCGATGCAATATATTTTTAAGGAGTGTTATACAATTTTTTTTTTGAATATTTTACTAAGGGTCCCCACTTGTTTTATTTTATTGCTAATACTAAAGAAGGAGGGGGGTTGTTGGTGGCCACAACAATGGCGATTCACTTGGAAGAACCAGTTATCTCTGCTTTTCTTATTGAATCTTAACTTCCAAAACAGAAAAATTTTCATAAATCTAAATTTTGTTATGGACAGATATAGTACATTATGCCTTATTCTATCAATGATATTTTGTTTCAACCTCTTTTATTCTAATTGTTTGCTTCCTCGGGCTTGTCCTTGTAATTACATCAGCCATTACTTGGTCTTGTAAAGACAAAATAAAATTTTCTCTGTGTGCCAGTTTTAAAATATTCTCGTTTTGTCGTAGGTAGAGCCTCTGCTGCTAGCAGGCGTCCATAGCCTCGACAGGGTTACCTGTTACCCAACAATAATCCTTTCTCCTGCTTAAGGTGGTCTACAACTTTCAAAGAAAAACCCACATTGAAACTTTTTCTTTGATTTTCTTTTTTATTCTTAAAGAACAATGTCTTGGTTTGGTAGTCAAATTATGACACAGTCATTCACTTGATTTATACTTTTGCTGAACAAGCTAGCTCGTGATGAGACCCCTTGTCTTTTGATTTTAACAATCTTGAGTCATTGCCCTATTTTGATGGACAGTATTGGCAAAGTCAGCAAGTTATAATATCTGTGATCATGATAAGCCGACTCGTGATGAGACCTCTTATTCTTTAAGATATAGTGTTTCTTGGATTGTTCCTTTGAATGCTGCGATTTTCCTTTAACCAGGGAGGAAGTCATTGTTTTCCTTAAGAAAGCTCTGGACGATAATAATAGAGCTTGAAAACAACTGTTTTACAGAGACTCTTTATTTTGTTATTGATACCTTTGATTGTACTGATATAAAACAATTTCTTTGCTAAAGGTTGCTTTCGTCAAATTTTTGAAGTTGAAACTAGTATCATATCTAGGCTAAATTTTTTAACTATATCTGTCAATAATAAAGATCAGATTCTAAAAAGAAATTTTGCCATTTATACAAGCTGAAAGCTCAAAAATCTTAAAGATAATTGGTGTCTTTTCCATGAATACCTACAATAACCATTTACAACTGGTTTTATTTATGAAAAAAGAAAATAAAAATCAAACTATTCTACAAAATAGAAGAATAATCTTCTATGGAAAATATATTTTAAGGATTTTTCCATTAACAGGCAAATGATCCCTTCTAAATGTTAAATCCTGTAAGACAAACATTGATGGACCTATGACTTCAACAATCTGAAAAGGACCAAGCCATATCTTTTGAAATTTCGTATGTTTGCCTTTTTCTTCATGTGCCTTATCCCATTTTAAAACTAAATCTCCCATTTGAAAAAAAAATCTGGTCATTATGTTTGAATCAAAAGAGGATTTTATTAGTGCTTGATGATGAGCATGGGTTTTCTTAGCTTGTTCTCGTTGTTCTTCTTATTTAATTATTTCCATTCGTCTTAGTTGTATGGAGGAAGTAGGTACTTCATAAATGTATTGTATTAAAGACAAGGAGGGAATGACTAAGTGAGTTGGAAGAACCACTTCTTTCTTATAAACTAAATTAAAGGGAGAAGTGCCGATCAAAGCTTTTTTCGTTATTCTATCTGCCCATAAGGCATTTACCAAAGCTTTATGCCAATTGTTTTGGTTTTTGGTCAACTATTCTTTTAATAATCCTGATCAGGTTTTTATTTGTCGACTCAACTAACCCATTACCTTGCGGATAGTAATTGGCCGAATATTTTAGTTTGAACCCTCTTTTAAGTGCAAATTCAGTCATTGTATTTCCAGAAAAGTATGATACATTATCAAATATTAAAGTCGATGGCAATCCAAACCTAGTGATTATAAATTGATCTATGAATTCAATAATATTTTCAGAATTGGCTATCTTGAGAGGAGCTACTTCTACCCATTTAGTAAAATAATTTGTTGCCGTGAGGATGTATCTATGCTACTTAGAAGAGTGAGGAACGATCTCACGTATTATGTCCAAGCCCCACTGGGTGAACGATTATTTGGCTGTAGTGGCAGGGACTGTTTCTTTTTCTCTTCCAGCAGTAGTTTGGCAAACTTGACATTTCCTCACGTAATTGTGTGAGTCTTTGAACAGCGTAGGCCAGTAATATCTTGCACGTAAGATTTTATGTGCAGTAGCGTCTCCAACATAGTGTCCGCCTGCTGGTCCATCGTGGAGTTCCTCACACATTTGTACCTCTTCAGATGAATTTTCAGAAATTTGCGATGCTCCAGCTAACATTTTGTAGAAGCCTTGACCTCTTACTATGTTTGATGGTTTGATTTCAAGGTCGTATTCCTGTAAAGCAGTGATCCAGTTGGCCCTTTTCTCACCCACATCCTTCTGTACTAGAAGATTTCTTACTACTGGAAATGGTACTATGATCTTAGTACAGGTTTTAAGTAAGAAAGACCTGAAATATTTGATTGCTTTGAAAACAGTATAGGCCTGTTTCTTCACGTCTGGATAATTGAGTTCAGCACCTTGTAAATTTGAGCTAAAAAACGCAATTGAGGCTTCCGCTTTTTCTTGATTTGCTTGAGTTAGAATCACGGCATATGATTTCTCTGAGGCAAATGTGTATAAAATAAAAGGTTCTAAAAAATTCGGGGTTGCTAAAGATGGAGCATTAAGAATAGCTTTTTTGATGAGGTTGAATGCTTCATGTTCATCTTGACCCCATTTAAAATTTGAATTCTTTTTAAACATGTTTTGCAAAGGAGACACAATTCATGAAAAATCTAGGAAAAATCTCTTTACAAAATTTATTTGACCAAGGAAAGATTGCATGGCCTTTTTATTATGAGGTAGGGATATTTAAGAAATTTCTTTGATTCTGTCAGGATCAATGTGAATACCGGATTTTGACACTATGAATCCTAGAAGCTTTCCTTCACTTAATGCAAAAAATATTTCTTTGGGTTAAGTGAGATTCCATACCTTAAACATCGTTGAAAGATTTGTTTTAAATCTTTGAGATGGTCGCTTCGCTTCTTGGAGTACACTGTTATATCATCCAAATAAATTACTACAGATTTATTGACTAAACCCTTGAATACGATGTCCATGGCTCTCTAAAATATAACGCCAGCATTAATCAAACCAAATGGCATCTTCTGATATGCGTATGTGCCCCATTTAGTTCTAAATGTGGTTTTCAACTGATCATCGGGACGTACCAGCACTTGATTATATCCTGAAAATCCATCCAAGAAAGTCATCAGTTCTGAGCCTGCTACTGCCTGTATTATTTGTTCCATAGGTGGAAGAGGAAAATTGTCTTTTTGATAGGCTTTGTTAAGATTCCAAGAATCGATACAGATTCTAATATCTCTGTTTTTCTTTCTAACGGGTACCATATTGGAGACCCATTTGGAATGTCTGACAGGGAAAATTATTCTGTCTTTTAATAATTTTTTAGCTCATCTTTTATCTGATTTTCTAAATTGGGGTGGATCTTTCTTAGTTTCTGTTGGACAAGTTTTTCGTTATTGATCATAGGAATAGTATGCTGAATGATAGAAGTCTCGTATGTCTTCAGTTCATTATAATTCCAGGCAAAAACATTTTTATATTGTCTCAAAAGACGAATATATGCTAGTTTTTCTTCAGGGGCTAGGCCGAGGCCTAGGTTAACATTTTGTGGTTTATCATCGGTTCCTAGGTTTACTAATTCGTAGTTCAAGGTTGGAATGTAGAGCTTTGAATTGGTAGACCTTTTAAACCGATTTTTCAAATCGTATAAGTCTTCTAACTTAACCACCGATTTAGGTATAGCATTATCAGTGCTATTTTGTTGTATTTGTCAATCGTGATGGTCTTCGTCAATTATTTGATTGGAGTAGGATCCTTCAGAAGTGAGGAAATTTACAATATCAGGATCGTCATTGAATGCTCTCCAGTTGTAATGTTGTCAAGGATGGATGGTCTAAAGATTAATTCTATCGAGAATCTATCTGGACTAAAATCTTCGGAGGGAATGAGTCTAGAGGCTACGTTGGCTAAGAGGTCTGCGCTTGCATTTTGAATTCTTGGGATTGAGAAAATATTGAATGCTATGAAATGCTCAGTCAGATTCTGTACTAGAGATTGATAGTGTTTCAAATGACTTGATAGGCAATGTATGGTGTTACGTACCTGTTTGACCACAATCTCAGAGTCTCCAAGGACTTGAAGGTACTTGACATTCAACCCGATTGCTTTGTATAGGCCCTGCACCAAGGCCTCATATTCTGTTGTATTGCTTGTGCAATCAAATTCAAGTCTGCACGTAAGCATTGTCTTGTTCCCTTCTGGACTAATCAGAATGCATCCTACTCCTACTCCTTCATTAGATTTAGAGCCGTCAAAATATAGTTTCCAAAACAAAGATGTAATTATAGGTTCTTCTACAAAATTAACGCACTTTCAATTATCAGTTTGGGAATTTTTTTTGACTTGGGACACAACTGAATTTTCTAAGTAAGGTGATGTATGAGCATTGAAATTGCTGAGGAAAGAATCTACCGAGTAATTGCCTATGATGCTACTGTTATATTCTATTGCTTCATTTTCTCCCTCCAATTCTGTTACTATGTATTTCTGGTGTAACTCTCGTTCAACCTTTATTTGATTTCGTTTACCATTGTATGGTAACCACATGTGCGACCAGTTAGTTGAAAAGTATCCACAGAGTTTTTCGGACCAATCCCTGCTAAGAATTAGGCCGTAGAATTCAAGGATATCAGCTACTAGAATGTCGATAACCTGACATACCTCAGGGTTAGACGAAAATCTTATGGTGAATTGACTAAGTTCCCCAATCACTTCGACCTGAGACCGATCAAGCTAAACTATGCGCACTGCGGATTTTTGTGGTTGAACGTTTAACTTGGCGCATATTGATCTGGGTAAAATATTTGTTGAATCTCCAGAATCTACCAAACAATTGTGCACGTTTTTATTGAAGATTTCATAAGTGAGCAAAAAGGGGGGAGTGTGAGATCTTGATCTTC
>APFE031757586.1:62369-109107 GCA_000404065.3 Pinus taeda
AGCTCACAAATTTTGTCAATGCATCTGCAGTATTCTTCAAAGTGTCCACCTTTACCAGCAACAACTTTTTGTCTTCTATCATATCCCTCACAAAGTGATACTGAACATTAATGTGCTTTGTCTTTGAATGATATGCATGGTTATTTGCCAAGAAAATTGCACTTTGGTTGTCATAGTCTATCCTTATAGCTCTCTGTACTAACTCCATACTTGAACACAATCTCCGCAACCAAACTACTTCCTTGCTTGCATGAGTGGCTACCATGTATTATGCCTTTGTAGTTGATAGTGCCACTACAGATTATTTCTTACTCATCCAACTGTTTGCACCTCCAAATAGGTTAAACACATACCCACTTGTATATCTTCTCTGATATAGATCTCCAGCCTAGTCTACATCAACAAAGCCACAAATATCCAACACTCTATACAATCCTAGTCTTCCTTAGTAGCACAAACCATAATCACAAGTGCCACGCAAATACCTGAAAATCCGCTTCGCTGCTCTCTAGTGCTCCTTCCCTTGTTTTGACATAAACCTGCTCAATACTTCCACTGCATGTGCAATCTATGGTCTAGTACAGACCATTGCATACATCAGGCTACCGATTGCACTTGCATATGGAACACGGGACATGTCATCTTCCTCTTCTTGTGTCTTGGGACACTGTTCAGCAGATAACCTCACACCTACAAGAATAGGAACCTTCACCGGTTTACTATTCTGCATTGTCTCAACATACTTCCTCTGGTTTAACCAGAGCTTCCTCTTTTCCCGGTCGCTTTTAATTTCCATGCCTAAAATATAGTTTGCAGCACCAAGATATTTCATGTCGGATTTGGAGGACAATTGGGTCTTCAAATCCTGGATAATTTCTTTGTCATTTCCAACCAACAACATATCATTCACATACAAGACCAGATAAATAACATAGTCACCAATTAATTTAAAATACACACAGTGATCTGCTTTTCTTTTGGTGAAGCCAAGTCCCCGTATAAATGTATCAAATTTCTGATACCACATCTTTCGTGACTGTTTTAGCCCATACATAGACTTCTTTAACTTACATACCAGTTCTTCCTTACCCTTCACCGCAAAACCTTCAGGTTGCTTCATGTAGTTCTCCTCTTGTAGATCCCCGTGAAGAAATGTTGTCTTCACATCCATCTGTTCTACCTCAAAATCGAAAACAGAAGCAACAAATAAAAGTAATCTAATAGAGCTTACCTTGGCAACAAAAGAAAAAATATCACCAAAATCAATTCTCGGCACCTGGGAATAACCTTTTGCTACCAACTGAGCTTTGTATTTCTCCACCTTTCCTTATGCATTTGTCTTCTTCTTTAACACCCATTTGCTTCCAATGGGTTTCCTTCCAGCTGGAAACTCCTCCAAATCCCAAACCTCATTTTTGTGCAAAGATGCCATTTCATCAACCATGGCCTCTTTCTAGAGTTTTCCATCCTCTGAATCTACTGCTTCCTTCACAGTTCTGGGATCATCATCAGTAATAGATAAATCAAAATTTGAACAGAAAGCAGATGGACTATACCTTTCTAGTTGCCTTCTTTCTCAAACTGATCTTCTCACACCCAGAGTTTGTGGCTGAGGTGTATTTGGAGTAGTCTTTTGTCATGCTATACCACACTTCTTACATAATTCTTCAAATTCCTTACTGCAAAACTCTCCACTGTTATCCGTCCTCAACACCTTTATCTTCTTCTCTGTCTGGTTTTCCACGAGAGCCTTAAATTCTTTAAACCTGTCAAAAACTTCAGATTCCTTCTTAAGGAAATATATCCATGTATTCCTTGAGAAGTCATCTATAAATGATACATAGTACACAAACTTACCCATTGATGGAACCTTCACATGTCCAAACACATCACTATGCACAAGCTCTAATATTTGTTTCGCCCTCTTACCACCAGAGGGGAAACTCACCCGATTTTGCTTCCCATATACACAATTTTCATAGAAATCAAAATCCAGAGAGCTATTAGTCATACCTTCTACCATATCTTTACCATGAAGTACTTGAAGACCCTTCTCTCCAATATGTCCAAGCCTTTGATGCCATAGCATGGTCTTTTCTCCAAAGACCACTAGATTTTCTGCTCCACTTTCAGGAACCACATAACTATTGCACCCATCAACAATAGTGCTACCTTGCAGCTTGTGTAGAGTTCCAATTAAAACTCCCCACATCAATACCAGTGCTCCTCGAACCATCTTACAGGTATCCTTCTTGAACATTGTTTTTACACCTGCATCATCCAGCTTGCTTACAGAAATCAAATTTCTGGCTAATGCGGGAATATGCAGAACACCTGAAAGTGTTCTAACCCTTCCACCTTGCAACTTCAACTTTACTTTTCCGCGACCAATGATTCTAGCCTTCCTGTCACCCCCCAAGAAAACATCACCACCATCATGTTTCTCATACTCGCAGAACCACTCTCTATGGGGGGTGAAGTGAAAGGATGCACCTGAGTCAATCAACCATGCCTCATGATCTAGATGTGTACTTGAAGAAGCCAACTACACATCCCCACCTTCATCTGAGGTGGTTTTCGCCTCTGCAGAAGGAGCATCATCAGATCCCTTTCCTTTGTCAAGCGATTTAGATATATAGTCCCTTTTGTAGTGCCCATCCTTTCCGCATTTCCAGCACACCATCTTTGCAGGTTTTCCTAGAGATTTAGATCTCCCTCTAGATTTAGATCTCCCACTCAATGACTTATTTTTGTTTCTATTCTGGGACCGTCCTCGTACAGACAAGGCAACACCATTCTAGCTCTCCATATTTTTCCATCTCATCTCCTCCATCAGCAAGGATGATACTATTTCATCAAATTGCAAGGCAGTTGCATTGCTACCTATTATGATTACCAGACTATCCCACGAATCTGGTAGAGAACACAACAAACAAATGCACTTATCTTCATCTGAAATTTTAATATCAACAGATAATAACTGAATTACCACAATATTAAATGCGTTCAGATGCTCTGCCATCGAGTCTCCATCTTTCATCCTCAAGTTATACAGCTTTTTCCGCAAGAATAATTTATTCACTAGAGACTTAGATTGGTACAAAGTCCCTAACTTGTCCCACAAGGCCTTAGCCATAGCTTCCCCTGATACATTTAGCAATACTGAATCTGAAACACACAATTGTATTGTGCTCTTTTCCTTCTGATCCAACTTCTTACATTCTTCATCGAACACTCCTATTGGTTTAGTAGCCGGATCTACTGCGATCCACTAATCTTTGTCCACCAACAGATCCTCCATCTTGAGTTTCCACAACTCAAAACTTTGACCATTAAATTTCTCTATCTCTATCTTTCCACTACTCGCCATCTTCTTTCACCACCAGAATCGATCTCACATATCTCCCACTGAATACGGTCTACCACAGGCCCGAGTGAAACCCCTTAGCAATAAAGGCGTCCCCTTGAAGCCAAAACAACACCGATACCAAATGTAGGTTTTAACCCCATACATAAATTACCTACATATGAATTCTAAAACACAGAAAATAAACAATGCGAGAGCATAACACATAAAATAGATATACACAGAGATTTTCCCCTGGATCCCAAAACCGGGACTACCAAATTGATTTTTCATTATGTTCCTTTCAATGTTACAATACATATTTATACATGCCGAAGCATCCAATACCATGGACCAAAAGCCATTGCGTCCAAAACCAATAGTGTAGGGATTTGTTTGTCTAAATAACTCTGAACCTGGGTCAGGCCCCCATAAGTCAACAAAGTTACCATCATACTTGTCTCCTCAAGAGAAACGAAAGGTTATTCAAACTAGTGCATATTATTCATAGATGAATGAGGAATTGTACAAGACAAGACCTGACTTAATCATTCGAAGATGTGTTAGAGAGGATGAAGTACCAGAGATATAAAATCTTTTCATCATGAACCAGGTAGAGGACATTTCACTAATAAAAGAACTTCTTATAAAGTCCTTCTCTTAGGATATTATTGGCCTTCTCTTTTTAAGCATGCCAAGGAATATGTTAAGATATGTGACAATTGTCAAAGAATGGGGAAACCTATTCCTTTGGATGAAATGTCTCTACAACCTAAGGTACTTATTGAACCTTTTGAGAAATGGGCTTTGGATTTTATTGATCCGATCGATTCATTATCAAGACAAAAAGGTACATTCTTATTTGTATAGATTATGTCAAAAAATGGGTAGAAGCTAAAGCACTTCCTTTTGTTACTGAAAATGATGATGTTTCAATTCTTTTTGAGTATATTTTTACTCGTTTTGGTGTCCCAATGAAAATTTTGATAGATCAAGACACTTAATTTACATCCAAGTTGGTATAGAAGATAATGGAGGAGTACAAAATCAAACATCGGAAGTCAACTCCATATCATCCACAAGCCAATGGATAAGTTGAATCTACCAATAAAGTATTTGAAGAAATTCTTACCAAGATTGTGCATTTGCATAGAAGGGATTGGGCATAAAAGCTTCCAGAAGCTTTATGGGCATATCATACCACATGGAGAAACACGACATGACACACTCCTTATGAACTTTCTAATTATGGAAAGTAAGCCCTATTTCTTATTGAGCTTCAGATAAAGACTTTAAAAACAATAGCCAAGTTGGGTCTTGATCTATCAAAAGCCCAATGACAAAGAACAGAGCAATTGAATGAACTTGACGAGATACGACAAGATGCTATTCATAGAACCAATATAGCCCAACAATGATGATCAAAGAAAGAAAATTTCAGCCTTGTGATTGGGCATTTCTTTTTGATTCAAAATTTAAATATTTTCAAGAAAAATTTCAAACTCATTGGCTTGGTCCTTATGAGATTGAAACTGTCTTTGATAATGGAGTGGTCAGAATCAATACCATTGATGAAGAAAAAGTAACTTTCCTTGTAAAGGGTTATAGACTATGAATATATCATAAATCATTAACAAGGGAAGAATTCATAAGAAATTTGCAAGATAATATTGATTTGAAGGTGGTTAAGGAAGATTCTTCTACCTCTCCAACTTAGCCTTCTACTTTATTTTTCAAAATAACATATCTATATATATATATAATAAAAATAAAAATAAAATTGTATAAACATGAAAACCAACATTGTTGGCTTGTTTATAAAAAAATCTAAGCTGAAAACCAAGAATCCTTGGCAGCATAGATTTTATTTTTAATTCCCTATTCTCATTCCATTTTATTATTTTCCTCTTTTCACTTTTGAAAAATAATGCAGCTACAGAATTGTCAGCAATCTGTAGCTCTGATAGAATTCTGTGGTTGACTTGGCAGATTGCAACCAGGGAAAATGAAGATCATGGCTAAATCAAATTCAATGAAGATTACAACTAGAGCAGTTGAGTACAACCTACAAAAAGGAAAATAAAAAAACAGTAAGGCAAAGATATAAGGTATGTAGATATTAATTATATAATAAAGGTAAAAACATTGAATTATCAAATAAAAGATGAATGACCATTGCTACCGCCATTCTGGATAATGATTACTCTCATTATTCACATGACTTTGATATTAACGAAAATTATTTCTTGTCAGCCAAATTCATTATGAAACCTTGATATAATTAACTCCCTTCTCTTCCTATATCATTCACTTCATGCACAGTTCTTGCATCATATCCATTTAACTCAGCCCTGTTTCATTACCAAAACTACCCCTTACCTAACTTCTGTCTCTGATCAATTCCATAACTAAATTTCTTCCATAACCCTGTCAAAAGAGAAATTAGGGGTTAAGACTTCTCCAACATGGGATTCATTGTATGCTCAAAGCCAAATGAGGCTAAATTCCTTGAAGGATACCCACAAGTCAAACAACAGTTGCAACAAGTAATGTGGCTAGAATTTGTGGAAAATTTTGATGGGAACGAGAAAGAAGTGAGAAAATACTTTGCTCAAGCATACAATGCCATAGAAGCATAGATTGGGGATGCGAAATTAGTTTTGAATAAGTTATTCATAGTAGAAGCTATCGGATCACTGAGAATCGGGGAAAGTTGGTTCAAAAACCGAAAGATCAAAGAGAAAGATTGGAAAATCTCCCATAAAACCCTAGGTATGGATATCTCTGCCTTTAAGAAGGGAATTACGGTCACAACCTTAAATAATAAATGGAGGAATTTATTGTTGATTATTCAAAAAAGTCATAACTTGTGAGGTTAGGTTTGGGAACATGTTCTTTTACCATGCTCACCTGATGATGAATTTTCTTGATGGTAATGAAATCAACCTACCTTACTTCCTGCTTGATAGTTTGAGAAAAATGGTTGGAAATATTCAAAGGAAGATATTGTCCATAGATAATGCAAGTATTAATAAACAAATACATGCACAGTCTCAACAATCTCCGGAATTTGTTAATTTAGAAGAAGCAAAGGAACCGAGAGTTCCATTACCAGTTGCCAGTCCAGCTGGGAGAACTCCAGAAATTGATCATGTCCAACAAGAAATATATGACTACATAGGGTCTCTAGAACAAAGAGCTACGGGAAAGACAGTTGAATCATCCTCAAACTAGGAAGAAATTATTCATTTTGATCCTCCAAAAGAACCCCAAATTGTAAACACTCTCAAGGAGGAAATCTATGAATTGGAGGTACTAAATAGACATTTTAAGTAGTAAAATGAAAAAATAAAGTCACAAAATGAAATCCAGAGAATTCAAAATGACAACATCTTGGTTTATGGTATGAGAAAAATAAGAAATTGAAAACAAAAAATCAATTTCTTAAGAAAAAGGTCACAAGTTTGTAGAACAAACTTTTGATGAAGAAACAAAGGATGGAAGGAGCCAGTGTCAGGAAAACAAAAAGGACTAAATTAGATGTCCTTTCTCAGGCTTCTAAATATGCTCAATGACCGAGAAATATCACAAATTTTGAAATTTTTCATGAGGACATACAATGCCTTCTGTGTGGGGGAATGTTGAAGCCCAAAATTACCTTTATTTGTACCACCTCCTTATACTCCATCCTCCTTCTTTTTGACTCTAATAACTCTAAATTAGGCATCAATTTAAAATGTTTATGCAATTGCAGGTATCTAATGATATTCTATTCCATAAGTGTCATTGTTATTTATTATTTAACTTAATATTTGCATGAGACTAAATGGCACCAATTCTATAACTAATGATTGATTCTACAGCAAAATCGAAGGTTTGACAGGTTCCAAAACACCAACCAAGGAACAAGATATATGGCCATGTGAAAAATAGCTCGCACAATGATTTGTACCTATCTTCACAACTTGGATCTATAAGGAAATCACCGTAGCATCCTGGTTCACCGAGGAAGGTGAACCAGACGAGCGAGGAATTAGTGAATGCAGATATTCAACCTCATGATTTTCTTCACTGATAGAAAATCATGAGGAAATCAAGTTATCTTACCTCTTCATTTTAATTTTAGTCACTGCGGAGTAGGGCAGGGTCGTAATACTCTGAAACAATTATTTGTAAGAGATTATAAATCTGCTTCTCGGCATGATAGTCACAGACTTGCATGTTGTTTTTAAAAACTCTGTTTTTGCAATTACAAACTCAGTTTCATTTCATCCTTTTGTTGTACGATTTATCCATGTGTATATAATCTTGTGAAGGAGTCGTGTTGTCACCTACTTCTCGCAAGAGGCCCCCCTGGAGTTGTAAGGGTTTACTGTTTTCAAACTAAAATTTCAATTATGCATTCTATATTGTGTTTAATTAATTTATTTCACTGATAGTTTGATTGTTAACGAATACTTTTAACAATGATCACAAAGTTGATAACAAAGTACATTTTGTTTAATTATTTTGTTGTAGGATGAATGAGTGAAGCTGAGATCTCTTGTGCACATGAAAATAGTATAACATGGTGTGGATTGATATAGATTTGTAGTATGATTTTGAGTTACATTGTAGTTGTGTGAATAAGATTTCAATTTAAGTATAGAGTTAATTTATGTTTTTGCCAGAGTAATTTAGATCTCGTTTCATTATCAAGTTTTCTTTCAAGAAAGTGTGTGTGCGATTTAATTTCAAGCAAGTGTGATATTTTATTTCGAGAAAGTGTGTGTGTGATTTCATTTAAAGAAAGAGTGAAGCAAGTGTGATGTTTATTTCAAGAAGAGTGTGATTTTTATTTTAAGTAAAAGAAATAGTTTTGATTTCATATTTACTTTCATAGTTGTTAAAGAAAACATGTGCATTTCAATATTTAAATTTAATTTATGAATTGTTTAAGTGATAAGGACTCATAGCACAGACAATGCACATACATTTCATCAATTTACTAGCCTTGGTTGATAATTCATATAAGTAATTTAACACCAATTAAATTACCAAACATTTTGGCGTCGTTGCTGGGGAAGTTTATATAGGAGTGTTTTTCTTTTTCTTTTCATTAAAAGAAATAAAATGAAAATGATATGCATAGGGAAAGATATTCTAGAGGTAGATTTTCAAGTATAGGTAGGAGTTTGATTCCAACATCATCACTCACCCCACCACGACCTTGTAGTTCCACACCATCCACCCAAATTCATATTCCATCAGTTGCAGAAAGAGATAGACTTCTTGAGGTACTTAGATATGAAATCCAACCTAAAGATTCACCAATTTTCTCTACTAAAGTTGTAGTAGAAGAAGAAGATCCTACATCCACAACTGAAGGAGTAATTTTTCTATCTTCAACTGGAGAAAAACTTCTAGGACAAGAACTATAAAATCCAATTTTGGAACCTTACATTAGTTATGAGGAATCTATATTGGAAGGAGAAGGAGAAGGAGAAGTACATAATGTGAATGGTGAACAACCTAGGATTGAAGGTGGAAGAGGAGGAAATAGAGGAAGTGGAAGAGGTGGAGGAAGAGGAGGTAGTAGAGGAGATCTAGAACCTTTTGGATTTCCCATCTTTGATGAAGCTACCGCAACCACAATGAAAAATATCTCACCCTTCATCCTTCCTAATTTTCATGGATTAAGAAATGAGGATCCTGAAACATTTTTCTTTGAGTTTGAAGTCTTCTGTAGATCCTATGACTACTTTCTTGACACTCAAAAGTTGAAATTGTTCCCAACCACTCTTAAGGATGCAACATTAAAATGGTTTATGGGCTTAGGAGTACATTCTATAAGAACATGGGAACAAATGAAAATTGAATTCTTAGAAAAATACAAGGATTATTTAATGCCCATAACCTTAAAGATGAAGTCTTTAAAATGATGCAAAAAGAAGATGAAAATCTTGAATATATCGTGGAAACATTCACTTATAATGTAAAAAGGGCTAAAATGCATAATCTAGACGAAGAAACTTTGAAAGCTCTCTTACTAATATCTATCAGAGTTGAGTGGATAAATCTTCTCAATTTGATGGATAAAGGAGATATTTCTCAATTATCATTTGGATATATTTGTGAGTTATGCATACACATTTCAAGGGGAAAGGCAAGAACTGGGAAAAATCCAAGAGACTATGTTATGTCTAGGATTAATAAATATGCAGTTGAGACAGTAAGTAGGGTTAAAATAAGAAATTTTCTTGACAACTTTAAAACAAATATTTTGGGGAGTCTTAGTGAAAAAATAGGTACCCTTAAAGTACAAACCAAGCAAAAGGCTAAAAGTGTTGCATTATATATCTTTTGTCCAAAATATAGAAAGAAGAATTCCTTGATAGAATGCCCTCTTGACTCAAATAACTAAAATATGGTGCACAAAACAAACATGAACCTCCAGAAAATAAATACTATGGACAAGCAATAAGTTTAGTTGATCAATCTAACCCAAGAGGTGAATACAACATGACCTTTAGATTTTTTGCACAAATAAATTTTTATTGGCATGATTAACAGATTATGGTACACATCTAAGTTTGAATGATTCAAATTTAAACCAAGCACTCAAACTTTTGTACCACCTTCCTTTAGATAGCTTAAGTATGCACTTAATCCTACAATTGTTAGACATAACACTTAAATTTTAGATAAAGTCATTAACACAAAACTAGTAGATCGATTCGCCCTTCATTACACCTATTCCAAAACAAAATAAAGCCAAAGATAAAAAATAAATGTGTGGACTACCAACACCAGAGCCAATAGATCTCATCCAAAAATGCACACGAGTGATCAAAATTCTTGTCCTTTTAGAGCTTCTCTCTCTTATAATTACCATAGGAAAATCAATCGGACTTGTTGACCATTTGAATTAAACGTTGAATTGTCCTCATGTGCACAAATTCCATGGGAAATTCGATGGTTTTTCTTATGGTTTTCAAATTTCTTCACCTACAGGCATTGTCACTAAGACGATACCTCTTCCCAGAGACGAACATCACACTAATAACATTGCTTCCTAGAAAAAATGCAACATATTCACATTGTGCAAGCTCTCCTCCCAACAATAATAGGAAAACTTGAAGAAACTTTGAGATCCTTTGCCCAAAACTATGCCATACTACTTCCTCACTCCATCAAGCATTTACATAGACTATCCAACCTTCTGCAACTTTTCTGCAAGCATCAAGACATCATCATGAGACACTACCCAACTAGACACCTTTGCATCCTCCTACAACTCTATTACCAATCACCAAGAGTGTGATATGATCTAGTTTGACATAATGTGACAAGATCATGATCCAAGTTGACATCAAGGCCAAAAAACTAACCATAATTCCAACATTATCTATATAATTGTCGAAAAGCATAGGGGATAGGGGGCACTCTTGCTTAACCCTAATATTGTAAGCTAAAGGAACTTGGAAACTTGCATGGAAAGGGGCTATCAATAAACCTCTAGGGGTATACGACTGTTGAGGGTTCGAAATTATATGCCTCAACATCATAAGGGATACCACCCAGTCGGGACCTTAAAACAACTCTTTTTCCATTTGGAATGGTGGTTCCAACTGGTTAAACTAGGTCCAATCACCTTCTCTCTATTTCTAATAGCTTAAAGTATGACTTTCACTTACCAATAGAGAAGAGACATCAGATCAACCCACTTGCTAATAAGGCAAAAAAGTGATCCTTAAGTTGATCTGGGGCTCAACCAAGCCACAACCAAATTTAGCCTCTTTGATAAGAGGACTTCTAGGAATGTAGAATTAAATCTAAATGCAAGCAAACGGAAAGAAATCCTAAGCCTATCTCAATTAGGAAGATGTAGATCTAACCCAACCGAGAGAAAAGTATTTAATTGATTGAGATTTAAATATGTCTGGCTTATAATGAATATAAAGCTAGCGAACTAGTTCAATTAACTGATATTATGAATACCAAAACACATTCTGTTTAGAGATCTATTAACAGGAATAATTAATCAACAACATTTCGGAAATATTTCGCAAAATGATGATGATTATTATATCGGTAACTTGAATGATTAAATAATAATATAATGAAATAGTTCACAAAATATTACTATTTGTTAGATCAGAATTAGAAGACTAATTTCTGAGTAAATAGTTACTTAGAAATCAGAGTTCAGCACACAAGAGCAGAGATAAATAATAACATATTATTGAGGCAAATTACTCGCATTGACCATAGTGCACAAATATGAATAAAAATGACATATTTTTTCATTTATAAAATGAAATCAGTATAAAAACAATTGTATTTTAAATACCAATTTATTGAAATTGTTTCATTGGCTCTGATCTCCAACAATCCCTTACAATGTTTGAACTCTGTTGTTAAAACAAGCACTGTAATAGTGCAAGCTCTACTCTCCATACATAGTTCAAAATGCAAAAGAAAAATCCTCAATTATCCCCCAGATCTGAGATTTACTCTCCTCTCACCTACAACTCTAAATCCCCATTACATTAGTGCTTTTAATAATTCTAGAATTGCAGAGAAGAGAAGCCCTTTTATACATTCTACAAACCACTACTTATAATCTACAAAAAATGAATTCCAAATAGGAGAGTTATTGAAGAGTAATTTTGCTCCAACAATTTTCATTGATTCAAATTATTTCTCTTCTATTGTTGGAGCAATTCCATTGACTAAAATATGTTCTTCCTCATCTCTCCAATTGTTTTCCTATCAAAACCAATTTTCAATTAAAATACAAATTAAAATCAAAATACCAAATATGGAACACAAAATATCTCCAATCAAAACTTAATTAAATAAATAAATAAAAGGAAATTTGAGAGCAAATGAAAATGCAGAAAATTAAACTCAGAAAGTTAATTTTGTTTAAAAAATCGGAGCCTGGTCTTCTGCTAAATTTTAGACTCATTAAATGAACAAATCTAGTTATGTAATCACTTCAAAAATATTCTGCAAGATTTATCTATCTGAGCCGTCCTGGGCCTCATTTGGCCAAGTAAAAATAACCTTATAAGCTCCTAAAGCTGAAGTGTCAAAATTGTTAGAATCCTCGAAAATTTGTTGCCTGAGCTAAAAATAAGAAATTTGTAATTAAAATCTAATCCTAAATTATATTATCAATTATTATTTATTTAATATTAATTTAATTATAATACAAAATTAAACTAAATTAATTAACAACACTAATATTATATAATTAAAATAATTTTAAATTTTAAAATTAAAATGAATTTCAAAGTTTAATTAAATATATTAATTATATTACATTAATATTATAATTAAATTATATTAAAATTATAATATAATATATATATATATATATATATATAATATATATAAACAAAACTCAATACCAAAACTTACTCATACCAAAATTCTCATGTGGCTTTTTTAATTCTTAACGAATTAAATCAAATAATGAAGGTGGTGAATGAAAAGGAAGCGCGAGTCATAAGGGAACTTTATAATAAACAAAATAGTCATCGAAAGATTTAAAATGCACACCAAATGAAAATGGTGATATTTTAATATTGGGATATGGAGACTTTTAAATATCAGAAGAATTGTATCGAGAACTTTTATATCTGGCCCTTTTTATAGGAAGGAAAGAGGTGAGGTGAAGTGGGGTCCATTTGGAGTGGAATTAAAATTCCTACAAAATGGACTTCAACCACTTTGTAATTTCGATATTTCAAGTCTCGTAATTTCTTTTAAAGTTATAAATTGGAATAAATTACGGAGATCCCGAAGGCACATTATTTTAATTGTTCTACAATTTCGCTTGGTGATTTTGTAGGACAATTAGTGAAAAATAAAAAAAAATAGTAAAATTAACTAGAGATTAATATTTACAATGAATTACTAATTTAATTACAAAAATTAAAACATTATACATCTTGTACATTTTGTAACCAGGCTGTAAAAATTATCGAACTTCGGATGAACACCATTTTCAAACCGTGTAACCAAATGAGATGAAATGAGTACTGATGGAAAGCTAGGGAAAATTTGAACTCAATGAATCAATCAAAATATAAATCCGACTAAAATTTAAAAATGGAAAAATTGTACGACACTCAATGAAAGAAAATATTAAAAGGTGATTTAGCCAAAAATTTATGGAAATGGTCCCCATTATTTGAAATAAATAAGTAAAAAATTGGGGGGAGGTTGTTGGGTTTTCTTTACAACAACGACCTATCCTCCTCTTCGTAAACCGCGTCACAAATGGGGGGATTTGAACCTTGGATATCTTAGTTACCAAATACTCACATTACATCGATCACCAATTAAGTTGCCCCTAAGACTATTTTATAAATATTTTATTTTAATTAATTTATAACATTTTTAATTAAATCTATAAGAAAATAGGTTTAATTACTTTGAGATATATCTAAATTCTCTATCCTTGCTACTACTTAAAATATTTCGTGGACATCCAATAGAGATTAATCAAGTTTTAATAAAATAAAAAATGAGAAAATTTTATATATAAAATGATGTGAATTTATAAAATAATTATTTTTAAGAACTAACATAGTTCCATCTTAACTACAAATCTATCAAGTGATGAGACTAATCAAATATCTGATGTGCAAACATTTCCTTCAAATTTTTCACTTAAAAAGAAGTTTGCATCTTGATATATTTGATCCCTCTCGACGCTTGGTAGATATTGAGTTAAAACATGGCAAAAGAAAAATGTTGCATATATATGTAACTATATGCATTATCAAGATTTTAATAAAATTAAACATAAGAATATTACTATATAGAGATGTGAAATCTATTATATATAAATAATATTATTAAGAATGAGCAAAGGTTCATCTTAACTCCAAAGGTTGAGAGGAATCAAACTTCTCATTTCCTCAAGTTTTGCACTTAAAAAGAGGTTTGCATCTTAAGGGATTTGATCTCTCTTGGTGCTTTATAGATCCAAAATTAAGATGGATCTATGATTATGTTGGTTGTAAAAATATTAAAATTTCTAATCATTTTATATCATTTCTAGAAAATTTTGGTGATTGAGTAAAATGATTTTATGCTATAAAAACTGGTTGAATAAAAAGGAAATTGAAGAGTTTTTTTTTTTTTTTTTTTTTTAAGAAAGGAAAATGAACCCAACTCGTGAAATTCAACCCCTAAAATTTTATCTATATTAAAACAATTATTAGTTGTTGGAATTTCATTTTTACTTATAAAGTTTAATCTTTTCAAAGATAAGTGTAGTATTTGTCATCTCTCATTTTCTATTTTTATTTATTCTTTTGTTAAATTTCAATATTATTATTTTCTAAAGAAGAAGTTATACAATATGGATCCCAAGGGGTTTTCTAAAAAAATATTTCTAGATCTTAGCCAAAAACTCACCTTTAACTCAAGTGATGGGTGCAATAGGGTTCCTCTTTTATATTGTCCATCTTACTCAGATTCAATATAATTTTCCAAACATTTATCACACTACCAACTTGCAATAGGGTTTCTCTCTTAGATTGTCCATCTTACTTAGATTCAATATAATTTTCCAAACATTCGTCACACTACCAACCTACAATAGGGTTCCTCTCTTAGATTGTCCATCTTACTCAAATTCAATATAATTTTCCAAATATTTGTCACATTACCAACCTTGACCTGGAAATGCTTTTATCCTCTCTTAGATTGTCCATCTTACTCAGATTCAATATAATTTTCCAAATATTTGTCACACTACCGACCTTGACCTAGGAATGCTTCTCTCGGAATTCACAAGCCCAAAGCCAATACATCAATATTCATACAAATATTTATCAAGACATTATGGTTCATCATGTCACTAGTAGAGAATTTAACGTGGATGGGGAAGTTAACAACCATTTTGTCCAACCACCCTAGATAACCTAATTGACAAATATAAAACTCTTTTATAAAAAACTAATTAAATTTTTAAAATCAACTTTTTTTTCTCTATATATAAAACTTTAATAAAGATTTTATCCTATAATTCTTTAAATTCACTTTGTTTATATATTTTTAGTTAAATTTAATTACTATTTATCCATTTACACGATGAAATATACTCTAACGAAGATAGTCTAATGAAGGATAATGTTCTCCTTTTCCGGGCTCGAGGAAAAAAAAAAAGATACCCCCCTCCCCCAAAGGGGGTGGGGTTGAGGGGGTCGAAGGGCCGAGGGGCCGAGGAGTTGATGGATCACTGGCAAATTAAAATATAGAGATTAAAAAAGATAAGAAGGTTGGGTTGGAAGGTTGGAAGGTTGGCAGGTGGGGTGATGGGGATGGGGACCAGTATCAGGGACCCCCTCAAGGTGGGGCCCATTAAGGCTCAAGGCTCAAGGCTCAAGGAGGGGCTCCATCACCCATCACCTCCCTAGGTGATGGGTGATGGGGCCCCTCCTTGAACCTTGAACATTGAACCTTGAGCCTTGAACCTTGAGCTTTGAGCCTTGATGGGGCCCCACCTTGAGGGGGTCTCCTGATACTGGTCCCCATCCCCATCACCCCACCTGCCAACTTTCCAACCTTCCAACCATCCATCAATCTTCCAACCCAACCTTCTTATCTTTTTTAATCTCTATATTTTGATCTACTAGTGATCCATCAACTCCTCGGCCCCATCAACCCCTCGGCCCCACCCCCTTTGGGGGAGGGGGTTATCTTTTTCTTCTTCTTCTTTTTTTTCGAGCCCGACAATCCCTAGGGGATTTTCTAACTTCTCACGTGCAGACCCAAAATTATAGGAAGACTTTACAATAGAGACAATGACTATTGTTCCAACAATAAGGGTCACTTTGATTGCCTTTCGTGTAATGAATATAATTAATTTTGTGTAGGTCTAAATTAATTTTTAAGAAGATATGTTTTTTTTATTTCAATTTAAGGTGGATGAGGATATGTTGATTTTTTTATATTTTTAGCTAAGAATTTAGATTGATTTTTAAGGGAATATGTTCAACATATGCTTAGTTTTAATAAACATTATTAGGTTGCATTGACTTTTAATAAATTAAAAAAATTAGAATTAGATTCCATTCACGTGGCTCCCACACACCAATTTCTTAGGGATTTGAGATTATTCCAATTCTAATAAGTTCCTAGATATTATTTATAACATTCATTTATACATAAGCAAATTTTATTTAGTGTTAGGATGCATTGACTTTAATAAATTTAAAAAATTATATTCGTGCCACGTGGCTTCTCACCCACCAATTTCCATGGGATTTGAGATTATTCCAATTCTAATAAGTTCCTCCATGATAAGTTCATAATTATCATAACATTCATTTATCTAAGCAAATTTTATTTAGCAAAATGGAGATTATTCCAATTCTAATAAGTCCATCCATGATAAGTTCTTCATTATTATTTATAACATTCATTTATATATAAGCAAATTTTATTTGGGAAAATGGTCCATTTCACAATAAGATGTGTAATTTTTTATTTTTTTCTTAAGGTAAAGTTGACCCATAATTTTTTTATACATGGTTAATCAGGTAATATGCGTGCATTAAATGTGTGCATTAGTAAGACATTCTTTGTGTTACAATAATTGTTTTGGTTATATTTATGAAGCTTTCCACTATTATCAACCACATTCATATTTTTTACATATGGTTTGTTAAGTTAATACACGAAATTATTTTTTTAGGTGTTTTTTGAGTCAGTATTTTTTAAAAATTGTGTAAATTTTTAGAATTGATAAATTTAAATTTTTAATTTAGAAATTTTAAGTTTTTTTTAACGTTTTTTGGGGTATTGAATCTTTTTATACATTTAAATGCATTTCAAACATTAAGAAATCACAATCTTTTACTGGAAATGATATTATTTGATATCCGGAAAAAACCATTTAGTTATTGATTAACTATTCCATTAATTGAATTAATTATAATAAAATTAACAATAAAAAATTATTATAATTATTTCTATTTATTTAATACTTTTCAAAATTAAATATTTTAAAATTGATTTTGTTTAAAAAAATAACTAAATTTAAAGAAAGTTTTTCACCATTTTGAATGGTATTTGAAATAAGTATATTGATAAACTTAATATGTTTAATTTAGAGGCTTAAACACACCATTTAGAATCAGTCAAAGTTTTAATAACATTAAATATAATTAGTGGAGCTCAATTTTTTTAGTTTGTCTTATAAAATATTCATATAATGATTGTTTTTAGATGGGTTTTCTAATAAATTAGTAGATTTAGATTAATGTGTCTCAAAAGAATTATCAAGAGGGATGACAATAAGTTGAGTTAATTTTTTAAACTCATTTGGGTTTCATCATTATTGATAATAATAAAGTGAGTCATTGATAATAACCAGTATAGATTTGTTGTATAATAAGCTTATCCATTTAATTAATTAAACTAATTTTTTTGATTTGTTTTTGGATTTCAAAATTTTATTTCATTTCACCAAATTTTATAATAACTATTTATTTTATAAATACAAAAAAAAACTAATAAGATTGAAAGATTGGTAACTACTAAAAAAATAAATATCTATAATAGTTAATCATTTTTTCAAATGTCAACTTTGAAAAAACCTGACCCCCTTTTTGATAGAATAAGGAAGTAACTTCTTATGATTTATTTACTCCCCAATCCCATTTACGTGGAACAAGGAACCAAATTTTGATGGGCAGGCTTCTGTTGTTGCCAGAGGATGTGGCCCCCGTTTTCTGAAAATATGGATATCTTAGAAATCCACGAAGTGCAAAGAATATTTATTATTTATTTATTTATTGTAAAAGAATCAAAAAGTTAGTTAGGAGAGTGTTGGCATTGGGTGGGAAAAAGAGATATTGGAGAGGATATCGCAGCTACCAATTTTGTCGTATCTTCACTTTATCATTTATTCCATACATATCTTGGTCTCTCTCATGTCGACCATCTTGTCCGATTTGGCTTTTTTAAATTAGCTGGATTTCTAATTTAGCAAGGTAAGGTTTTTTTATATGGAGTATGGATATAATTTTTTATTTATTATTATTTAGTTATATAGGTTATATTAACTATTTATATAAATGAAAGGGTAAGTAATTGCTATAGGTATTAATGGTATAGATATTAATTTTTTTCCAATAAATTTTAATTTAAAAATTATGAATTATATTATATTAATTAAATAGTTATATATATATATAATATATAAAGATTTTTAATCATGAATTACTTTTTTATTTTGGAGATTTACTTTAGAGTTTTATTTTTGAAGATTACATCTTTATAAATATGTTTGTTATTGATATGTAGTTAAATATTATGGCTTATTCGATTTTGGATGTTAAAATACATTATATATTATATATATATATATATATATATATATATTAATAAATATAATTTTAATAATCTAATTTTACATCAGTTTTTCTATTAAATTAAGAAGTAAAAAGAATATAATTAGATGATTATTACTGTTAAAAATATTTCACCGATATTTTGTAAAGGTTAAATCTCTAATATCCATTTTAATAATTATTGATAATTAAGTTAAAATTCTATTCCAAAATAGACACACATATCAATGTTATTAATATTTTATTTATTCTGTTGCAATGTTTTTTATGGTGGGAAAATTTTGATTTTCACTATACTCTCCTAAATATGTTCTTCTAATTTTATCTCTTTGGGGTAAAATCTCTACTTTTGGGATCTTAGGCTTGCTCCTCCTTTCTTTCTTCTTCTTGTTTTCTTTTTCTTCTTTTTTTAACATAAATGGATAGATATTGTATTAAGTAAAATCTACAACAAATGCATTCAACAAGATTATAAAAAAAACAAGGAACACCTTAGAAAACTTATCCAATTTATTGAAACAAAGGACTTGGGTTTATACTTATATAGGGCTAAACTATAGAGATTTAGTTTTTCATAATAGAACCTAATAATGTATATATGGTAGTAGATATCAAGAACTAGGACAAATTTATAATATATCATACTAACCTAGTTCACAATGGTTCCATCCATCTCAACTAGGTGGTCGATTTCACGGGTCTGCTCATTTAAGTCTAGTAGTTGAATTATTGACTGGGCTAAAATTCTCATTCCAAATTTGTAGTTGCAAAGAAATTCCAAAATTTGATCCCATGTGTTGACTAAAGGTCATTGAATTTGCACCAATGTGCCCCACATTTAGCTTGAACCTATTGTATAATATGTCATTGCTTTATTAGAATATCCATGGATGCCTCCAATTGTGTTGCTATATTGACATTCCTAACTTGAAGCTACAAAAATGAATCATGTGATTCCTCTATCATTTCCTCATATCTACAAAGAACTAGTTGTGTTTCTAGTGTTTAAGGATTCACCATGGGGTTAAATGGGATAAGAGAACATGATGCAGGAGCATTCAACCCAAGAGGAAATCTTTGTAATTAGTAGACATAGGGGGTCATGTGTTTAGGGAAATTAGTTTCCTAAGTCTCAAGTCAATGTAATATTTAGGCATTTAAGTGATTTAATTAGATGTGTGAGAGGAAATTGTAAGTACCCTCGAATAAATGAGGACATGAGTGGCAATAATAACAAAAGAGCCTAAAGTCAATTAGGACTCTTAAAACAGTTCATGATTCTAGGAGCGAGAGAGAGTTTTTACGCATTAAATGGAGAAAAAGATGGAATGGATAAAAGTCTCGAGGAGACTTATTAAATGTAATATTGTCACATATGTAGTGAGCTTTAGGGCTTTAGTTGAGTGATTTAAGGAAAGGATGTGATCGGATCCTTCACAGTGATCCGATCCAATTTTTCCATATAAATATATGTAAGCCTACAGGCAGACTCAGAGGAGGCCACGAATAGTAGAAATTGGGCCTGTGTGAGAGATCGAGAGTCTCAAATGTAATCAATTATTTTTATGTTATATACAAAGAAGGAATTTGATTCTGAGTGTGTCATATGCATGAATCGAGTGAATAAATTATTTCTGTGTCAACTCGTAGGTTTTGTAACATGTTGCAGGCAGAGTTCAGAGGACACGCAAAGGAGAAGAATGATTCGAAGAGAATCGTAACAGATTTTTGAATCCATTTGGAGGATCAAGAATTGCTTTGAAGTGATAGCAATCAAGGGAGTATGAGGAGTTGAGCCAGAAGAGAGTGGCGTAGTAGAAACAGTAAGGACCATAAACCTTTGGAAAACCCGAACCCTGCAGAAGATTGAAGAAAATGAGGAAAAAAACTAAGTAAAGGGATGGACAAAGAAGCGTGAAGAGTTAGCGCTCAGCCACCGTTGGATCTGGGTGATCAACGGCCACGATTTAAATTGAAATCAGAAGTCGGAGGTGCCAAGGGATGGCGACAACAGAAATAGCGATACTCCGATGAGCGATTTGGCGATATCGCCGATAGACTGATCGGCGATCGGGTATTCGGAGGTTTAAAGCAGAAGAAGTCAGGTGCGGTTGGAGAGCGATAGTTGATAGCGATAAAGCCGATCGGCAATCGGAGGTCGGGGTGATCGCTTGTCGGAGTTCGGAGGAATGGTGCAGCGGAGAGTCCAATGATGAGCGGACCTGACGATATACAGATTTGGATCTATATATTTTAAAGTATGGAATACATGCGCGTAACGGAATTGTAATGAAATTCCTTTATGTTCAATAAAGTGATGGCCCAAGTATTTTAGAACTAAAACCTATATATATATAGGTGTCCTAATAGTCGCATGTCGGAAGAAGAAAGGGTGATGAGGTAGGTATATATTTCCGATGGGAGTGATGGGCGATTGCGATGGGGCTTAGCCTCGGAGTTTGTGCTGAGGCCGTACTAAAGGCAGAAAGGCTTGTTTTGCGTAATTTTCCCTTTGAAAGGGTTTAATAAGTGAAAGGGCCGGTAGAAGGTTTTATACGTTGAAACATATATAAACAATGTATTAAAGGGTTAACGAGAGGGGTTTAAATTCCCGAGAGAAGTATTTAATGAGGAAGGCTTTAATGAAGTCTTATGTGGATGTATATGAAGGGTTTTGATTCTAGATGGAAAGGTTCGGCGAGGTGGTTGAAGTTCCGATAACAAAGGAACTTATAAAGGGCCTTAACCAATTATAGTTTGAAGATTTGACTCCATTGTAGAGTCAAATACCTGGGACAGTTGTGTTATGCAGATTCTTGCATACTGTGGGTATATGTTGGGTAACCCTGGCAGCATCTTGCTAAGTATAGTTATATGCTAGGGGACCTATGCATCATTAGTGGTATCAGAGCAGAAGGTTGTAATCAGAGAAGGTTGAAATCAGAGTGAGGAAAAGATTTCTATAAAAAGGAGGTTGCACACTAAAGAAGGTAATGTGTTGAATGATAAAGACTACAATGGGAGATTGTAGCAAGTTCCAGCAGAGGCTTGGAATAGGCAGGAACAGAGGATTCCTTAAAGGAAAGAAAGCAATATTGCTTAACGCAAGTTTTGAAGGAAAGAGGACTTAGAGACAAAGCAGAGGATAATCCATTCAAAGTGCAGAAGAATGGGTGAAACAAGATCATGCTGAGATCTTGAAGGTAAGGTAATATGTTTTGTTTTAAATTGAGAATGTGTGTTTTTATACTAATGCACAGGTGACAGCAAGAAAAGTTGTGAGAAGAGAACCAAATGTGTTCTTGAAGGCAGAGTAAGGAGAATACTCCGAATAAGAAGTGGCAGTGAACTTGAAGAATCCAACAAGAGATTGGATAGAGAGGACAGTTGAAGTGTTCTCAAGAGAGAGTGAGAGATTACAGAAGCCTAGAAGGAGTAAAGGTGGTTCTCAAGAAGAGGTTCTAGACAGAGGACCTATGGTTACCAAAAGACTAAGTGAGGAGAGCTTAGTGAGGTAAGATTGCAGCTAGGAGGACTAGCTGTTGTAGAGGCTTGTTTCAAAGGAGCTCATGAAGAAATAAGAGAAGAAGATGACTACTGATAGTCATAGCAGAAGTTCAGAGAGAAGCCACGGCACAGAATATAAGAAAGAGGATGCCAAAGAAAATGGCAAGAGGATGAGTCAAGAAGAAATTGACAAAGAGGTTGTTGAATTAAAAGAACAACTCAATGCATTAAGGATAATGCTTGAGGAAAGCCAGAGACTAGGTTGGGTCTTGAGGAAGAAGCCAGTGGAATGGCATGAGATGCAGAGAAGACCACAACAAAAGCAAGTGAAGTGGTTGATGGAAAAACTAAAGGAAGTTGAGTTAAAAATGGAAGAATCTATTTGTGAACCAGAACAAGGAGAATTTCTGGGAGAAAGTGAAGATGAAGACTTGAAGACTGAAACTTCAAGTGAGGCCAAAGGGTCACATGGGTTTAAAACTGACAATTTGTGTATGTATGCAGGTGAAACATGTAAAGAAGGACAATTGGCTGATATTGTCATAAAGGAGGAAGAAGACAAGTAAAATCTAAATTCTGTTATGGAAAAGATGAGATAGATAGATCTCATATACAACTGGAGGAAGATGTCAAGCAACCAAGTGAAGGACTTGAGGAGATTGAAGAAGAGACCATCAAAGAATTTCTGAATCATGTGAAGGATTTATAACAGCAAGGAGATATGATCGTTGAACCATCAAGTGAGACCATAGGGTCTTATATTTTTCAAACTGATAGTTTGCGTATGATGGCAGATATTGCAGGAGAAAAGCAGCCATTTGCAGATATCTTCAGAGGAGATGAAGATATAGAAGCAAAAGGTGATCGAGAAAACTTTCCAAAAGAGAAAGAATTTAACTATATACAGGGGAAAAGGTCTATGGATGAGTTTATAGAAGTTGTCATGGAGATGAGGAATCAGGATCTTATTCTGATGAAGAATGAAGAAATATTGTCAAGGTAATAAAATAAGTTTGATTAATGTTATTGATGAAAAGCAAATGCAGGAGAATATTATTGCAGATGGTGAGACAAGGATAGCTCTTGGAGAAGATAAACAGAAAGGGACTGGAGGCAAACTTGAGGAAGAGACTATGTTAGCTAAAAACATAGTAAAGGATCATCAATTCACTATGATGATAGGCACAATGGAGATAGCCATGGAAACTATTGAGACAAATAGTAGGGAAGAAGGACATCTACTGAAAGATGTTAAGGAGGAACCCTATACAAAGGATTTAACCTTGGGAAAAGGAACACTAACAAAGGAGTGCTTTGAAGAGGATGGGCAGTGTTTTGAAGATGTCGAAAGTCTGGAGGAGTACTCTAGGAGAACAGAGTATGATGGAGAAGACCTCTTGAATGAGGGAAGTAGTGATTTGCTACAGCAGAAAGACCTTGAGGTTATAAGGCTCAGAGGAAGACAGAGTTTTAATATTGTAACACAGCATGTAAAGGATGAAACTGGAAGAAGAGAGCATTGTGATGAAGTGCTTGCTAAGTGTGAGGAGGAAATTAAACTGCTGGAGAAACTGATGAGAGAACCTGATGGTAGAATAGTAGATGCAGTTATAGTTTCTGAAGAAGAAGACGCATCTCAAGTAGCCATGAGACAAGAAGATATAATAATTTGTTGGCAGATTCATTGAAAAGCATGAATGAGTATGAGTATGTGATCAAAGAGAATGAGCAGAGGTTGTTTGAAGATGGTAAGGAGGCAGTAGGAATCAAACAATTTCAAAGGGAAGATAACCAGCAGTAGGTTAAGGAACGAGAAATTCACTACTGTGAATCCAAGCAGGAAGACATCATTAGAACAGATGGTGTGGAAGAGAAATTAACTGACAGACTCATGAATTCTGCTGAGAATTCGAATCAGCATACCGATGTGCTGATAGAGGGGAAGGAGAAAACAGAGCAGCAAACTAAATTGTTGCCAAAGGAAGATAAGGCACAATAGCCTTATGTTTTTTATTTTAACAAATGTTTTTTGAGTGCAGGTTTAGTTGTAGATGCTTGAGGAAATTTGGCACAGATGAGCAGCCAAATAAAGATGGAAGAAGAAGACTCCATGGGAAAATTTAATCCATGGAACAGAAATGTTAATTTGCTGGAGAGAGTGCTGGACAGTCATGATTTAATCATGAAAGAGGGTAAGGATGATAGGGAGGCAGAAAAATTGGAGGCAATGACTACAAAGGTGGTAAACAAAGCAAAAGTTGGAGCAAGCAAAGCCTGCATAGAAGACAACAGCAACAACCTGGAACATAGAGAAAGAGGAAGAAGTAAGAAGCAGAATATTGACCAGCCCAAAGATATGCTAGACATAGAAATTGAAGAAATATGGCAGCAGATGATGAAGCAGTCTAGATGGAGGAAAATGGTGGCAGCAGCAAGCAAGATCAATCAGAACTTGAATCTGATTGATAAGAAGAAGAAATAAAGCAAAAGACAGCAAAAGTGCAGCAGCAACAAGGGAACAAAGCATGTGGACAGTTACAGAACAAAGTGTGGGATCCAGGAAGACTAAGATCAGAAGGCACATGATCAAGAGATCATGAATATTTTCTACTTTTGGAGTCTGATGCAGGAGCATTCAACCCAAGAGGAAATCTTTGTAATTAGTAGAAATAGGGGGTCATGTGTTTAGGGAAATTATTTTCCTAAGTCTTAAGTCAATGTAATATTTAGGCCTTTAATTGATTTAATTAGATATGTGAGAGGAAATTGTAAGTACCCTTGAATAAATGAGGACATGAGTGGCAATAATAACAAAATAGCCTAAAGTCAATTAGGACTCTTAGAACAGTTCATGATTCTAGGAGCAAGAGAGAGTTTTTAGGCATTAAATGGAAAAAAAGATGGAATGGATAAAAGTCTCGAGGAGACTTATTAAATGTAATACTGCCACATATGTAGCAAGCTTTAGGGCTTTAGTTGAATGATTTAAGGAAAGGATGTGATCGGATCCTTCACAGTGATCCGATCCAATGTTTCCATATAAATATATGTAAGCCTATAGGCAAACTCAGAGGAGGCCACAAATAGTAGAAATAAGGCTTGTGTGAGAGACCGAGAGTCTCAAATGTAATCAATTATTTTTATGTTATATACAAAGAAGGAATTCGATTCTGAGTGTGTCATATGCATGAATCGAGTGAATAATTGATTTTTGTGTCAACTCATAGGTTCTGTAACAGGTTGCAGGCAGATTTCAGTGGACACGCAGAGGAGAAGAATGATTCCAAGGGAATTGTAACAGATTGTTGAATCCATTTGGAGGATCAAGAATTGCTTTGAAGTGACATTGATCAAGGGAGTATGAGGAGTTGAGCCAAAAGAGAGTGGCGCAGTAGAAACAGTGAGGACCAAAAACCTTTGGAAAACCCGAACCCTGCAGAATATTGAAGAAAATGAGGAAAAAAACTAGGTAAAGGGACAGACAGAGACGCGTGAAGAGTTAGCCCTCAACCGTCGTTGGATCTGGGTGATCAATAGCCACGATTGAAATTGCAATCAGAAGTCGGAGGTGCCAAGGGACGGCGGCAACAAAAATAGTGATACTCCAATGAGAGATGTGGAGATATTGCCGATAGACTGATTGGCAATCGGGTAATCGGAGGTTTAAAGTGGAAGAAGTCATCTGTGGTTGGAGAGTGATAGTCGATAGCAATAAAGCCGATTAACGATCGGAGGTCGGGGTGATCGCTTGTTGGAGTTCGGAGGAATGGTGCAGTGGAGAGTCCAATGATGGGTAGACCTGACGATATACAGATTCAGATCTATATATTTTAAAGTCTGGAATACATGCGCGTAGTGGAATTGTAATGAAATTCCTTTATGTTCAATAAAGTGATGGTCCGAGTATTTTAGGACTAAAACCTATATATATAGGTGTCCTGATAGTCGCATATCGGAAGAAGAAAGGGTGATGAGGTAGGTATATATTTCCAATGGGAGTGATGGGCGATTGTGATGGGGCTTAGCCTCGAAGTTTGTGCTGAGGCCGTACTAAAGGCAAAAGGGCTTGTTTTGCATAATTTTTCCTTTGAAATGGTTTAATAAGTGAAAGGGCCGGTAGAAGGTTTTATACGTTGAAACATATATAAACAATGTATTGAAGGGTTAATGAGAGGGGTTTAAACTCCCGAGAGAAGGATTTAATGAGGAAGGCTTTAATGAAGTCTTATGTGGATGTATATGAAGGGTTTTGATTCTCGATGGAAAGGTTTGAAGTTCCGATAACAAAGGAACTTATAAAGGGCCTTAACCAATTATAGTTTGAAGATTTGACTCCATTGTAGAGTCAAATACCTGGGACAGTTGTGTTATGCAGATTCTTGCATACTGTGGGTATATGTTGGGTAACCATGGCATCATCTTGCTAAGTATAGTTATATGCTAGGGGACCCATGCATCAGAGCCATATGTTTTCAAGGGAATGCCAAAAGCAAGTGCAAGGTGACAAAGAATTTGAATAGGGGATGGGCTCAAACACAAGAAAGCAACATGCTTGCAATACAACTCCACATGATTCTCAACACAAAATTTTCATATTGACTCGCAGTTGTCCTATAATGTCCTTGTCTTCCCAAATCTCAATCCTTATTGTGTAATGATGAAAACTCCAAACAAGATGATTCATTAGCTAAGTTTGACCACGAGCCTCCAAATTGTATGGGAGAGGCTTACATATAAGATCAAAGCATGTCATATGAACAATTGGATAAGGGGTAGTGTCAACTTCAAGTTACTATAACCTTGATCTCCTACCAATTTTTTTTCAACTAAATGCACTATGACCGATATGTTAAGAATTATGGTACTAAATGGAAGTATACTTTGGAATTGATAATCATTCCACTCATTCTTTCCTTCAAAGGCTTTGTTGGCACAAAAATCCACTTGTAAATGTTTCTTAACACGTGGTAATAATACACAAAGGTTATAGATCTTAGTAAGAAGTGAATTTCATGGAAGATCAAACAAAATATAGAGGCTTGAGGAGAACTACTTAGTCACAAATGTCTGCTGGTATTTTCAACTCGCTGATGATGAACAATTTTGAATGCTTTAGGGAGTTGGCGAGATTTACTCCTTGTGGAAGAGAATAAGCTTCTACCTCATATTTTGAGGCCGAGCCTAAACTCCATGCATAAGTAAACTCATTGGTTCCTCTGGGGTTAGTGAGAACCCCTCCCACACCTACCACCCCAATAGATTCTTCTCCTTTTTAACCCTTAAGTAAGAAAATATCTTCTTTGGAACTTTATGGTTTGTTATAAATCCTTTTTTTTAGTCTTATGTCTGTCAAAGACTATGGATTTTGGTCACATAACCAAATTATGTTAACCAAATAGTAACTCACTCAAATTTGCAACCATTTCCAAAGTTTTTATCAAATTCAATATTAACACCATCTAAAACAAAACAAAACAAAACAAAAAAACTATTTTCCTGTTTAAATCATTTTTGTAAACAAAATTTATGATTAGTTAAGGGTTGTGTGATGTGACATTATTCCTTTTCTGTATGCAATTTCTTTCTTTCAATTAAAAAAAAAAAAAAACAACAACAACAACAATAACAACATTTTTTTGAGTCACCATTTTGATAGGCTCTAACATGACACAATCAAGCTCTAAACAAAAAAAACTATTTTCCTGTTTAAATGATTTTTCTAATCAAAATTTCAGATTAGTTAAGAGTTGTGTGATGTGACATTATTCATTTGGTGTATGCAATTTCTTTCTTTCAATTAAAAAAAAAAAAAAAAACATTTTTTTGAGTCACCATTTTGATAGGCTCTAACATGACACAATCAAGCTCTAAACAATGTTGAAGAGGAAACTATAACCACACAACAGAAGACCAAAACCTTATCCTCATTGCCTCACCACCTGGCCACCTCCTCACCAGCTATCATTAGATTATAGGATTAAATCACTACATTACATTATCCCCATGGAAGCCTTCATGTTCCAATTTTGGTTGTTCTATCACTATTCTACTTATATCTTTCCTTCCTTTATGTTTAATGGAGCACCATGGAACTTTGTCAAGGAGAATGTTAGAAGAACCATTAGTAGTAATGCATAGCTTCCAAAATCCCAAATGTACTAGAGCTCCTCTTGAGAAACAAGGGACACTTACTAAACCAAGGAGCATGGATGAATAGTTATAGGAGAGACAAGGTGAACTCGAGGAAACACATTGTTCACTTAATTCATTTGCATATTAGTTGGAGTTATTGTGTATACACAATCCCTACAACATTACCATTCAAAATAAGAAAAAAGCAAAAAACATTAAAGGAAAATAGCAATCATCTAAGAAAAATCAAATCTATTAAAATACAGAAAAAAATGAATGCAACTGAAAAGAAACGATATTATTCATACATGATTCTTTTGTTCATTTATTCATTTACTATATCTAACTCCTCTCCACTTTGTGCATTTCTCTTGTCTTCCTTAACTAAACTTATTGTCTTCAATGTGGATGAAAGACTAAAAATCATTGCAATAGAGTAGCTTCCATGGGAATTAAAGAAAAGTGTGGTGATGGAAGCAATATGTGTAAGATATTTTCCTAATTTGAGGTTCAGTATACAATTTATTCAACCCGAGCAAGCAAATTTGTAGTATCCTTGAAAGAAACACCAAATTAATAGCCAAGTAGGAAAAATCTATAGGATCCTTGAAAGATATAACAATCATCCACAAAATCTATAAAATTTACACCTCTAGCATTTTTTTTTTTTTTTTTTTTTAATGTTTTCTTAACATAAATTTAGATGTTTTCAAATCTATTTGTCACATATTTTACCCTAGAACTTGATATACATATATTTAAAACAAATTAAAAATTTCCTAACTCTTCATAGAGCATGAAATAATGGAACAATAACATGATACGAGGTTTGTCACTATATTTTCATAAGTTGCATTTAGGCTAATTGTTAAGTACAATTCCAAGCTGCTCAACAAATACCTCCATCTTGTTTTACTACAATAGAAATCCACATAACTCCAAGAATAGTTAAGCTTTTACCATTTTATATTATGAACATAAATTTTAACATTTTCACAATCAAAATATTCTATATAGTTTTTACATTTCCCCCCTCCCTAACATTAGAAGTAAATTTGCACATCAAAATTTTATACCCAACACATCACTTAGCATGAATTTTGGTGGAATGAAACAATGATACACGCTTTTTTCATAATACCAACATAATCTTACTTGGAATGACACTGATAGTAAACTACAGTTTCAATTTGCTCAAACATATAGATCCTTTACTGTTTTCCTATCTCAGCTTCCATGTTTCTAATTGCTTTGAATGACATGAAAACCCCTTTACCATCTTATGTTATATTTTTGAATTTCTCATCTTTGATTGACTAGAAATGTTGTAGACTACTAGATAATTCCATACAAGGAAGAAACGCTCTTTAAAATCATGGTTCACTTCCCATTATTAGTCATAAGTGGGAAGGCATATGCCAAACTAACTGTTATCACTGAGCTAAAAAGGGTTGGGTTGTGTCAACCTTCAACCCAACATAACTATTTCATGCCACTTTGACTAGAAGTTAGCCCTTCCAATCTAAGAGGGCTCTCTCAAAACAATTATCAAATTCACTTTAATCAACTCAAAACTACATATGGCTAACTCTGATTTCTTTTTATGTAGTTTTACAGGTGAAGGAGAATGTGATGGTTGCCACCATTGGCCATGGATTCAAATAAAAGAAAATCACTGGCAAACGACAATGTTTAATGGACACTGAGGCATTTCTAGATTTAAAATTGATGTCAAATAAACATTCATAGTCATACATATAAAATGGAGGAAGTTGGAGCACTTGACATGAATTCCAAGTAATCAGAATACTATGAACGCTGATAGCAACATAGAAAACATGATAAGAACACATAAAGCCATAACACGAGTCTCAAGTATTTGCTGCAATATATATTAGTTGGATCAAAAGTTTACATAGATTTAACTTATCACATTATCGATCAACCCTCTTTGAGTTAAAAAATTACACTTATATATAGTAAGACCACCATCATATCATTAATTACAAAAATCTGCCACTTGGGGCTAGGTTCGATCAATCAGTTTAGAGATCTTATCCTACTTGACACCTATTGAGAAATCTTAGGGATTTCGATTTTGCACAATTTGAATACAAGTAGGACTCTTCCAACATTTGATCCAAAATGGATCCATAACACTCTCTAAGTCTTCAAAATAAAAAACTATCACATAGGGGAAAACCTTTAAAAAAAGGCAGATTACACTATTAGGAAGGAAAAACATAGAGAAAACGAGAAAACAGAGCCTATCGGAGGTCAAAGAAACAATGCACAAGAGCTGTTGGATCTAGCAGATCAACGGTCCAAATCTAATCGGCATATCACAATCGATGGTGGCAAGTGGAGGTTATGGGAGGTGGCCATATGACTGTTGTGATAGCGATCAACGCAAGTCAACGAGGACCGTCGATCAAGCGCGCAGATCGACGACCCAGGTTAACTCATGATATCGCATCGACAGAATACAAAGGACGGAGGCTGATACACTTGCAACTGCAATAGTTGGACCCGATATGATTATGGATGAAAGTTGATAATATTTCAAGTCAGGTAAAAGGGTTTTTTCAATGTATTTCGTATTTTCGTAAATAAGTGAAAAACAAAGGAAATGCGAATAAAGCGATGAATCCGGACCCGAAAGGGATATACATGCAGATATATATGTTTTGAGTCTCGTAATGAGCAGGATTCAGGCGAGCCTTAGGTGGTAAGTGGTATTGGATGGGCTTCGCCCGATCCCATCCACTGGCTAACACATGGCGTGAGAAAAATGCCTTTTCGGGCGGGTAATCTCCATACGCCTTCGCCGCCCAAAATGAATCTCAATCGTTGGATCAAGATCACTCAGATCAATGGTGGATATGTGATAGCAATATAAAATTGGACCTAATGGAACTTATAGATGCAAATATATAACATTTCAAGTCTGCCATAAAGCCATTTTGCGGGATTTTCAGTGTTTTAATGTATTTTTACAAATACAAAGGAAACCATGGCCAAGGGCACTTGCGAATTGCGATAGCGATTACAGGCAGACCCGATAGGAGTATAGAGCGGATTTAAGGATATTTGAAGTCCGATAAAAGGCAGTTTGGCGAATTTTCCCGTGTTTTTAGTGTATTTCTCTGTGTAAATAGAGAACGCTATTTTTGGGGATTTCAAAGGCCTGATGGTCCCTTCCATTGCAGAATAGGTGGCCACCTTCCCTGAAGATGTTATGCCATGATTGGTTAATGCTCAGAGGGGATTCGAGTGGATAGAGGCTGGGAGCTAGAGAGCCCAAAAGAGGAAACAAACAGACAACATCGATTGGCTTAAAAGCCACATAAGACAGAAGATAGAGACAAGTAGTACTGAGACAGAGATTGAAAGAAATAGTCTGTGTACTCAGATAGGCTTGAGGGATTCAAGAAAACTCCTGTTGTTTTGTATATGTGTGTTGAGACTCAATTTGAGCTCACACTTTTGTAAAAACTCTACTCTTGAAGACATAATAGAGAGGTCACCACTGAAGGCTGGACCAGGAGACGTAGCCCAAGAGCTTTGGGTGAACTCCATATTAAATTTGTTGTGTTATGTGTGTTGTCTATTATGTATCTCTAACTGCTCAATTGTCTATATTATTCACAATCTTATGAATCCGTTGCACTAAGTAATATAGGCAAATCCATGCACATGAGTCTGTAATACATTAAAAGTAATCTAAGATCTTCATTTTTAGATCAAGTGGTATCAGAGCTTTAGGTTTTCTAAGGTTAAACAAGCTTGTGTTGGATTGTTGAATGCTAACTAGGTCAAAGCTCAAACTAGGAGAAGGAGAGCTTGTTGAGACTAATCCAGAGATTGGAAGATTCTACACTCAAAGGAGAATGGCCAAAGAACTCCCATTGGAATCAGAATCTCAGTTCATGGACAATTTCATGACCATGAGAGCCATAGTGGAAGAAATGTATCGGGAATTTAAGAAGGATCAAGGTGAAAGCACCTCAACACTTAAACAAGGCAAAGGAGTGGATGAACCTCTTCTATTTTCCCATTTAGAAGGCAAAGGGAAAGGGGAAGAGCCTCCTCCATCAACTCCTCCTTCTAGCCCTGAAAATAAAAAGAAGAAAACATATTTGATTAAATTAGATGTAAAATTTGATTTGCCAATCTATGATGGAGAATTAAATGCAGAAAAGCTAGATAACTAGATTAGACACATTGATGTATATTGCAGGGTGCAGAACATTGATTCAGAAAGGAGTAAGATTCAGCTGGCTAGCCTTCGCCTTGGAGGAACTACACTAGTGTGGTGGAAAGGCAGGACGCAAGATAATTTGAAGAAGCGTGGTAAATCTTTCTACTTGGAATGAATTTGTTTCTGCCATTAAAAAACAGTTCTATCCTCTATCTTATATGCAGCAAGCAATGATGATTTGGCAAACTCTTCGCCAATTAAAGGGCCAAAATGTACAAAGCTATACCCAGGAATTTAGAAAAAGAGATTTAACTCTAGGCATTTCTCTAGACTCACCTGAAACTTTGTTGAAGTATATAGGTGGTCTACATAGCTATTGGAGGCACACCATTCTCATGTTTAACTCCACTAGCCTAGATGATGTATCAGTTTAGGCTACACATCTAGGGGCAAGAGGTAAGAATGTGAACCTAGATATTGGGGGATTATCAAAACCCACTGTAAGCAAGAACAAGGAAAAGAAGAAGCTAAGATGGAAAGAGAGGAAGGCAAACGTTGTACAGAAAGACAAACCTTCATGCACTCACTACAAGAAGGATGGACATGATGATGCACATTGCTGGTCTTTGCATCTGGAGCTGAAACCCAAGAAGTTCGATGGCAAGAAGAAGAAGATTGCTGCTGCTATTCAGAAAGATTTGGGGTCAGACTTAGGTGATGAAACAACAGTCACAGCTACAGGTATAAAAGGTAAAATTTCTGAAGCATCTACTAGTAATTCTGCACAATCTATTGATAATGAAGAAAATGAGAGAAAAGACATGAGATTTTTCATATTAGAGTTATTTCCAAGCATCAAAAGATTGATACTTTATTCAATAGTGGATCACAAGTAAAATTGATTTATGAAGCAATTGTAAAGAAGTTGGGATTACTAACCACACCTCAAAAGAAGCCATATCCATTAGGTTGGGTTGTAAAGAAGTTGGGATTACTAAGCACACCTCAAAAGAAGCCATATCCATTAGGTTGGCTATGTGATAAAGCAAAGATACAAGTGAGTAGACAATGTAAACTTAGGTTTGCTATTGGGTCAACATTTGTAGATGAGGTTGAGTTAGATATAGTTCCCTTGGATATATGTGGTATTGTTTTAGGAAGTCCTTACTTGTATGATAGAAAAGCCATTTTCTATAGAACTGAAAATAAGTATCAACTCACAAAAGATGGAATAGAATATATTGTAAGAACTCATCAACTCAAAAATAACTATTCTCTCATAAACTCCGGGCAGATGAAAAGAATTGTAAATTCATGCAAGAAATTTTTACTGACAGTTGTAAAGGAAAAGAACCCTAATAAAACCAATGTATTTGAAGGTTGTGATGCTAAACAGAAAGCTGATTTATTTAAAGTTGTTTCAGAATATGATATCCTATTTCAAGAACCTAAAGGTCTACCACCCAAAAGGGAAATAGTACATTATATTCATTTACAGCAAGATAATCCATTGCCTAACATCGGAATGTATTGGTTATCTGCTTTAGAGAATGTAGAGATCAAGAAGAAGGTACAGGAGTTGCTCGATAAAGGGTTCATACGACCAAGCACATCACCATGTGGATCTCCAATCATGTTGGTGAGAAAGAAATATGGTTCGTGGAGGATGTACATTAATTACAGAGCACTGAATAAAATAACGATCAAGAATCGTTATCCCCTTCCTCGCATTGATGATCTATTAGATCAGCTGAAAGAAGCAGCTTACTTTCCAAGTTGGACTTACGTAGTGGCTGTCATCAGGTCAGAGTAGCATAACAAGATGCATGGAAGACTGCTTTCAAAACAAATCAAGGGCTGTATGAATGGTTGGCTATGCCTTTTGGCTTAACTAATGCTCCTGCCACTTTCATGAGAGTTATGAATGATGTACTCAGTGCTTTTATTGATGATTTTGTAATTGTATATTTAGATGACATTCTTGTTTTCAGTAAAACATGGGAAGAACATTTAAAGCATGTAAAGCAGACTTTAGATGTTTTGAAAAGAGAAAGTCTCTATGTGAAATTGTCAAAATGTGAATTCGGCAAAACATCTTTAAATTATTTGGGTCATATTGTAGGGGGTGGTGAATTGAAGATAGATCCCTCTAAGGCTGAAGTCATTGTGAACTGGCCTAAACCCAAATCTACTACAAAAGTTAGGAGTTTCCTAGGAGCAGCACAATATTGGAGAAAGTTTATTGCTAACTTTTCCTTGATTATAGCTCCCTTACATGCTTTAACAGGATTGAATAAGGTGTTTCATTGGGGAGGAAAACAACAAAAAGCCTTTGACACCTTAAAAGAAAAAATTAGTACAACACCAGTACTACCACTGCCAGATATTTAACGACCATTTGAGATTGAAACAAATTCCAGTGACTATGCCATGGGAGCAGTGTTGATGCAACATGGTAAACCCATATGCTATCATTCTGAGACATTTAATTCTGCAATAGTTAATTATCCCACATATGATAAAGAATTGTATGCATTAGTACAAAGTGTGAAAAAGTGGAAACATTACCTAATGGGCAAAGAAATAATCATACATATAGATCATCAACCACTTTAGTATTTGCACTCACAAACTAAATTGCAGCAACCAAGACACTATAGGTGGATGGGTTTTCTACAGCAGTTTCATCTTGTCATCAGATATAAGAAGGGCATACACAATAAGGTTGCAGATATGTTATCCAGACCAATCATAAATGAATCTACTATACTTAAGCATAACTCAGTAATGCATGAAAGCTACATTGAGCAATATGCTCAAGATGTAGATTTTAAAGATGTATATGCAACTTTAAGTCATGGCAAACAAGTAGAAGAATTGGCTTATTATGTTAAGGACCAACTCTTGTATCATGTGGGAAAGTTATGCATTCCACAGACTGAAAGAGTTAACATAATCCGAAAAGCACATACTTCTCTAATATCAGGTCATTTTGGTGTAAGTAAAACAATTGCACAACTGCAAAGGTTCTGTTATTGGCCAAGAATGCATGAAATAGTTTCTAGATATATTAAAGGGTGTACCATGTGTGCTAAAAGAAAGCCCAACAATAGAAAATTAGGCTTGTACACTCCACTTCCAGTTCCTTCTCGTCCTTGGGAAAATGTTTCCATGGACTTTGTTGGGGGATTGCCAAAATCTAGAAAAGGTAATGATTATTTATATGAAATTGTGGACAGGTTCAGCAAAATGTGTATTTTAATACCTTGTAACAAGAAAATTACAGTTGAACAAAAAACGAAGTTGTTCTTTCAACATGTATGGGTTCATAAGTTACCCACTTCCATTGTAGCTAATCAAGATTCCCGATTTGTTGGGAAGTTTTGGTCAAGTCTATGGGAATTGATGGACACCAGACTGAAGAAGAAAACAGCCTTTCATCCACAAACGGATGTCCAAATAGAGGTGGTCAACAAGACAATGATACAGTTTCTCAGGGGCTATTACAGCAAGCATCCCAAGATTTGGGATGAAAATTTTTGTTATGTGCAACATGCTTACAACCGTGCCAAGCACTCTTCTACACAGAGATCTCCTTTTGAGACTTGTTTTGGTTTTACACCAAGCTCTCCCTTGGATTTTGTCTTTGGAAAAGACATAGTAGTTGATGGACATAGTGATGTGGACAAAGCAACCAAGTTCATTGAACAGATCCAAGAAATTCACCAGGCAATGCAGGAACAGCTGGAAAGAAGCCAGGCCAAGTACAAGGCAACGCATGACAAGCATTGAATTGAGCATAGCTTCCAAGTTGGTGATCAAGTCTGGCTGTACAGTAGCAAAGACAGAATGCAAGGTGAAGGTAAGAAGCTGAAGCCAATAAGGTATGGGCCTTTCAAGATGCTTGAGAAAATTGGTGAAAACGCTTTTCACCTTGATTTTCCAGCTTATATGCATATCTATTTAGTCATTAATGCAGAGAACTTGAGACTGTTTGAACCTTCATTGATTGAAGATCTTGAAGAGAAAATTTAGTTGCCTTCTATTGATGATCTATTGCCTGAATATCTCAATGAGTTGTAGGAAGATATAGTTCTGGACAGGAAGGTGAGAACTACGTGCAGAGGGGATGTTGAGTACCTCAGAATCAGACTCAAAGGTTCAAAACCAAGTAGTGCGCGATGGATAGAGATTGGACAAGTGAGGAAGCTGTATCCTCACTTGATCGATGATTAAAAACCAACTTTTGGTGGTCCAAAAGCTTTTTTAGTGGGAAGGCGTGATCCAAAATGGATCCAAAACACTCTCTAAGTCTTCAAAATAAAAAACTATTGCATAGGGGAAAACCTTTAAAAAAAGGTGGATTACACTATCAAGAAAGGAAAAACATAGAGAAAACAAGAAAACAGAGCTTATCGGAGGTCAAAGAAACAATGCACAGGAGTTGCCGGATCTAGAAAATCAACAGTCTAGATCTGATCGACATATGCAATCGGCGATGGCAAGCGGAGGTTATCGGAGGTGGCCGTATGACAGTTGTGATAGTGATCAGCGCAAGTCAACGAGGACCATCGATCAAGCGCACAGATCGACGGCCCAGGTTAACTTGCGATATCGCATCGGCAGAATACAAAGGAGTGGGGCCGATACATTTGCGACTGCGATAGCTAGACCCGATAGGATTATGGATGAAAGTTGATAATATTTCAAGTCCGGTAAAAGGGTTTTTTCAATGTATTTCGTATTTTCGTAAATAAAAGAAAAACAAAGGAAATGCGAATAAAGAAATCAATCTGGACTCGAAAGGGATATACATGTAGAAATATATGTTTTGAGTTCTGTAACGAGCGGGATTCAGGTGGGCCTTAAGTGGTAAGTGGTATTGGACGGGCTCCGCCTGATCCCATCCACTGGCAGACATGTGGCATGAGAAAACAACCTTTTCGGGTAGGTAATCTCTATACGCCTTCACCGCCCGAAATGAATCTCAACTATTGGATCAAGATCACTCAGATCAACAGTGGATATGCGATAACGATATAAAATTGAACCCGGTGGAACTTATAGATGCAAATATATAACATTTCAAGTTCGCCATAAAACCATTTTGCAGGATTTTCAGTGTTTTAATGTATTTTACAAATACAAAGGAAACCATGGCACAGGGGCACTTGTGACTTGCGATAGTGATTACAGGCAGACTCGATAGGAGTATAGAGCAGATTTAAGGATATTTGAAATCCGATAAACAACAGTTTGGTGAATTTTCTCGTGTTTTTAGTTTATTTCTCTGTGTAAACAGAGAACGCTATTTTTGGGGATTTCAAAGGCCTGATGGTCCTTTCGTTGCAGAACAGGTGGCCACCTTCCCCGAAGACTTTATGCCATGATTGGTTAACACTCAGAGGGGATTTGAGAAGATAGAGGCTGGGAGCTAGAGAGCCCAGAAGAGGAAACGAACAGACAGCGCCGATTGGCTTAAAAGCCACAAAAGACAGAAGACAAAGACATGCAGTACTGAGACAGAGAGAAAACAGAGACAGAGAGTTAAAGAAAGAGACTGTGTACTCAGAGAGGCTTGAGGGATTCAAGCAAACTCCTACTGTTTTGTATCTGTGTGTTGAGACTCAATTTGAGTTCACACTTTTGTAAAAACTCTGCTCTTGAAGACATAATAGAGAGGTCACCATTGAAGGCTGGACCAGGAGACATAGCCCAAGAGTTTTGGGTGAAATCCATATTAAATCTGTTGTGTTATGTGTGTTGTCTATTATGTTTCTCTAACTACTCAATTGTCTATATTATTCACAATCTTATCGATCTGTTGCACTAAGTAATGTAGGCAAATCCATGCACATGAGTCTGTAATGCCTTAAAAGTAATCTAAGATCTTCATTTTCAAATCAACATTAATGAACTCAACCAAATTCTATTGATAGAGCTTATTGAACCCAACTGATTTTCTGAATGCGTTGGCATTGATGATATGTCTCGTGCCACATGGATGTTGACTTGGTTGATTTGCTGACATGTCTCTCTAAAAATTAGGAGTTGATGTGGACACTTTCATGACCTGTAATCCATCTAGTTTCATTGTTGTCTAATGCCTGGTTAAAAATTCTATAATGCAGAAAAACAGAGTTTAATAATTTCGCAAAAATTGGTAGCAAATTACAAAAAACACATTTATGCTACCATTCTGATATTTTTGCAAGTTCTAAAGTTTTCACTGATGTTTTTTAGCTAAACACATGCCATTAGAACTCCCTTAGCTGATATTTTTACTTGCATTATCCTCCATGAAAAGCTACATCAATTCCGTAGCAAACATCCAGCTTAACTATGGGGAGTTGCTACGAAACTATGAAATTTCTGAGTTTTTTATTTTTCATGATTTATTGTGCCTCCTTATTACTCTTAATATATTTTTCAACTATGCACAATGTTGAAACTATTAGTTAAACATAATATAGGAAAAAATGAGGGTTTTACCATATTCAAGGAGTGTCATCTACTACAACAAAAATCTTGAGATTTCTCTTTAAGAGCTCAGCTTTGATAATTTTAATTTTAGTTTCTATTGCTTTGACTTGTCCCTGTAACTTATTCTTGTCTGCTTGTAGCCATTTTTTCCTTCCGTACATGTGTTTCAACATTCTATGCAAAGTAAAAGTCCTCTTCATCATCTTTTTGGATTTTTCTGCAGTTTCATCATAGAAATCTATCTACTTTGACACCTCCCTTTGCCACTCGTCAAACTCAATTTTAGAATTAATCACTTCTTGTCTAGCCTCTCTAAATTGTTCCTGTAGAACCTCTATTTTGTTGGGTGTGGAGCCTGATTATCTTCTGTATTCAAAGGTATCGATGCATTGGACCCCAGTTCAAAATGGGGCGGCAACGCCGCCCATAAAATATTCACTACAGGGTAGGGTCCAGAGGGGGTCCAGGGGGGGGGGTAGCTGCAACCTTTTGGGAGCCCCCCCCCCCCCCTGGGCGGGGGGTCGAGGGCAGGGCGCCCGAAGCTAAGAATAGAGTTAAAATTGCCTTGTAAAATTTTGTAATTTTGTAGTCAATCTGGGTCGTTCATTAGGCAAAGATCTAACGATAGAAATGTTTAATTTAAGGTTTTTTTCCCTAGAAGGCAACCCCTTGCTATATATGAGGGAATTGTATTGCATCTATGAATATCTGTATTCTGAGTGAGGAAGAGATAAGATATTGAGAGCGAAGAGGGAATTAGAGTGTATCTGCTGTAGGTTGTATCTCTTCTTTTTGTTGGATAATATAAAAGGAAGGACTGGTTGTTTCTCCGTGGACGTAGCCCAAACTGGGTGAACCATGTATATCTGTGTCTCTCTTTGTTTATGCGTTTTCTATGTTTATATTTCTGCAATATTTTATGTGTTCCATTGCTTTGTAATATATAATTCTCTAACATATTTCACTTTTTCTCATACAGGCTCTTTTCCATTCCATTTCTTTAATGGATCTATTTTTTCTAAAGGCATTTTTGGCATCTTTTCAATTTGTTGCATTGACCTTGTAATAGGTTTCCTTGGCTTGAAGAAAAAACCTGATTCTTCTTGTGTAAAATCTAATTTCTTGGCCCTCTTGCTCTTTTTTTTAGTTTCAATCTTGGTCACTTCTATAGGCTGTTCAATTGGGCTTTCTTCAATCTCAATGGCCTCTAGGATATCGGTTAGCTTACCCTTCCTTTTACTTTGCCTTTTGGTTATCCTCCTCTCAGTGCTTGTATAATTTTTTTACTACAATTTCTGCTACAGGTTGCTTCTCTTCCCTACGGGTTATTGATTTAGACCTTGGATTTATCCTAGAAGGGGTGGCAGTATCTAACTCATAGCAACTCAAAAATAAGAAGGTAAGCCAATCTTTGTTTAACCTATTTAGCTCTCCTACAACTAGCAATTTAATGAGGCCATGGTGAAAAACATAGGTATTACTAGCATCAGGCTTGGCTTGGACCTTGTCAGCTGTCTTTACCAAACTTCTAAAGAGATAAAAAGGAATGTCTAGAGGATGTTTACCTGTGAAATGAAATAGCAATATGAAATGATACTAGTAAACCATGTTGAATCTACCTTCACATGTGAAATATTTCTGGATGACCATTAGGAGTTTGGAAAAATTCTCTTTGAGGCAAAATCTAGAAATGCTAGTAGTCATGTCAATCCCTATGCACTCTTCCTTGAAGAATTCATCACAATTTAGCAACTGAAACTTATGAACCTTGAACCATATTTCTCCTAACCTAGGGATTTCTGTAGCATGGGAAATTGTGTCAGGGGACATTGCAAAGTTCAGAAGACCAACCTTCGTTTCCGTTCCAGTGAAATTTACAACAAAGTATTTGGAAATCTGCCCATGGTAACCCTGTAGCTTTTGGAAAAAGCGTAGGCATCCCACGCTGGAAAATGCTTGAACGAAAGTAGGGTATTCCTCCAACAATTTCATGTCCATGGGCTCATAACGCTCCACTAAACCTCCCTTATATTGTTTTCTATGTGCCATGGATGCAACACGTAGGGCTCCTCCTTGTCACCTTATTTTGACCTGCAAATCAACCTAGAAACAACTAGACAGCAATGGACACTAACTTAGAGAAGACAAGACTTGCATGAGAACTAGACTTGTGTGAGAGACAACAAACCAACTCCTATGGCAATGTGAAGCTTATGGCAGCAAAGCTAAATGCAAATAAATGAGTTATCAAAAAGAAGCTACACGGTGTCAATATGTAGGGAAAATGGATAAAAGATTGATAAAGTGCATCTATGACCCACCATAAGACTGACCAATCACACTTTTCAAACAAAAAGGATCGTTACTCCACTGTTTAACACAGTTCTATACTTCAGCACAATTCCATAGTGGGACAAGTGTTCGGAAAGGCAGATCTGCTATGAAATTTTCAAGAACTTCTGTAGAAAACCTTCAATTTCCCTAACTAGATTTGCTACGGAATTTTACAAAAGTGCTTAAATGCCAATTATGAATGAATAAGTTTGAGACACATGAAATTTTTAAATTGAACCTTTATGATTGACCCTTTTTGAACTTATATTGACCCTACATAATGACAAGATGACCAAATGACACTTTGTACATGAACTTTTATTTTGAGAAAATTTAAAACCCTAGCTGATTTGATCAATTGACTCAAAAACTATTTCTAAGTGTTATCATGGATAACACTAACTATGAAAAAAACCAATCTACTAGTGAAGTCAAAGTAACTAGGACTCATACTTAATATGTGCTAGGGTTGAAGAAATTACCATTCAATTGATATCCATTGGCATCCTTGAGAGGGTTTGCTTGTTTTTATTTCAATCATCTTTGTCAAATATGGTACCTCTACTACTGAGAATTTTTTTTTTATCACCTCATCCTTATCTAGAATTTTTGTTGAACAGGTAAATCCCCTCTGCGGATAGAGGCGATCCCACTAGCCCAACATGGGTCTAGCAACAATCAATCAACGCTAACACGCAGGTTCCTAATTGCAAATCAAAGATCGATGATAAGGGCCTACCTGGATTCCAACGCTAGTACTTGTAGAAGAGTCGTCGCTCCTGTTCCTTTGCTCCAGCTGATCACAATCCCCACGATCCTCGTGAACAGATACCTGCACATGCAAAGAACGACACAAATACAAGCATAAAATCCAATAGATGCAACTATATATCAGTCAGAAAGGATATAACTCAATCATCATAATAAAGACACATGAGTGGAACCATAATGATAGTCACCTATTAATGAGTAATAAACAGAGAAAGATACAACCAAGGTTCTGACATTGAACCTATTCTCTGGCTGGGCGAGCAGCTATGTATGCCTTGCAATAAACCTTCTCTCTCTCAGGATTCCGGCAGCATAACCTCCCTATGCTTCAAAACTCTTACTATCACTCAAACATTACTCTAGCATTCACAAAACTCTAGCAAAAACTAGCTTGTCTAATGCATGAGGACAAACTTTTATAGATGGAGAAGGGAGGAAGATACAATGTACCAGGATGCCCATTGTGGATTGGCATTATCCCTGAAAAGCTACTGAGGATAGTTGTCATGGATAAATGATGACTCTCGACCTCTATCATGTGGATTTTTCCCTCAAAGAACTTCATGATAAGAGAGGAAAAAACATATGGGTGCGCGTTGGCCAAAAATCATTACTAAACTTAGTTGGCGCGAGTGTTGCTCTAGGACAGAGCGCCAATGGGCGCGCCCCCTTTTGAGGATCTCAGTCATTGGCGTGGGTAAGACACTGTGTACCTGCGCCAATGGAAAAAGGGCACTTTTCAGGGATAATTTGCAGAAGGTGTCTTCAGGGAACATGAAGTGCATACTCAGGGGAACATAATGCAAATGTTTTTAGGTTATGTCACTGCTCACAGGTCCCGGAATGTATCCTCCAATATACGAAAACAGGGGTAACAGGGACGGTGATCAATGGTGACAAGTTACTGTGTAACAGATGCCCCCTAAAGCATGAGGCCCGAGAGAGAGAGGGGTGAAATGCTTTACAAGAACACATATAGCTGCCGCGAGAATCTGCATTGAGAGATATAATTGATAGATCAAATACATGATGTACGTGGTATGGTCTCAGCCATCCATAAGAGAGTACATGATAATCTAGATCCGTAGTATGGACGCAGCCATCTGGTTAGGATCAATGAATTGACTCAGCTATGGTCGCAGCCATCCAATGAATGAGCCATGTATCAAGAATCACTCCTGGATTACAACAGACACAATCCAGGGTCTTGCGCTCCATCTCGACCCGAACAAAAGTACAAGTTCAAGCATGTGAACATGTGAGCTGAAGTCGAACATGCATGAACATCGTCTGATTACCAGTCAATATTGGGAACTATTAACAGACAAGAGATGTACCACCAATAATGACAATGGCCCTCAAGGTACTATAGGTATAATGTACGACGTGTGAATTAATGAGCCGGTGTCGAACACCCGTAGAGTCATCCGATCAGAGGCCAATGATGAAAACCTCACGTCGAACACGAAGAACCTGCCATTAAGGCATGCAGGCTCCAAGGTACCGGAAGGGAGTCTCTAGGTCACTTTCCTGGATAATGAGCTAAAGTCGACAAGAAGTGATCTTCATCGAAGGTGGGCCATAATGTTTCCCACATCATCGACACGAGACAGAAAGAGACAATGTTGTGAATTAAGATTGTATGAACTATCAGAGGTTGTTTCTTTTCAGAGGTCAACTTCTCTTGAACATATTGGCGGCACGACAGTGGAAATGGCAATATTTGACATCGATGGATCAGAGGTCACGATGACGAGGCAATGAGAAGATGAGAGGTCAAATAGGATTACCCAAACCCACGAAGGCAAGTGAAAAATGAGATGAGATATCCCCACCCCGACACGAAAGCAGAGAAGTGCCATGTTCAAGAGCGACATACTGCCGACACGACAATAATTATGGTTCCCAAAATTTTCTTTTCCCCCACCATCACTGGCAAGTACCCCAATTATTTTTAACAAGCTTGATGGGGATAGCATATGCCTGTGGTGTGTCATTTCGAAAAAATCAGATGTCATCAAGTTTTAACGAGTCTAACAAAGGAAGAACTCGGCGCCTTTTCATGTTTAGAGAGTTTGAAAAGACACCAGAAAAGGAAACTCCAGGGGTGTCCTTTTTCGTAAAGTTGTGTCTCTCGGAACAGAAAAAGTATAAAATAATACCCGAAAGAACCGCCCGACCATTAAGATTGAGGAGTACTTTTCATAAATAGTGATTTCGACCTGAAAAAGTAAAAAAGCGATCAAAACCACGTCGTTTCGTAACCATAAACGAGTTTGAAACGACAAAAACCCGGTAATCTTTTTATGTTTTAACGGTCGACAAAAGAACTTAAAACGACCGCCCCTTAGTAACGTTTAACGAGCCAAGAGGAATAACTCGACAATCTTTTCCTCTTTAAAAGGTCAGGAAAAGAGCTAAAAGCAGACCATAAAGTAACCTCTTCTCGCGTTTTACCGAGCTTGAAAAAGTTGAAAAAGAGCTCGTCTGATTGCGTTGAGTTGCACCAACCCCTGTCATCATACAAAAACAGCGTAAAACCCACTTCGACATGAAAATATCCCAAAAATACTCAAAAATATCATTTCTAATGTATTTTTAGGTCAAAAAATGTTATAAATAGTGAAATGGTAAAAAATAAACTTACTTTTAACTTTTTACCTTGTGAGTTTACTATTGGAGGGTTTTTGGTGCAAATTTCAACTACTGATTGCGATCAATCCAGGAGATCATTCGAGCCGCCGTCTACAACAGGTAAGAGGCCTCATCCTTAGCTCTATTTTCATTCCATTTTTTAAGATTTTTATCCATAATTCAGCTCCCTGCAAGGGGATTTGCAAATTCATAGGGTTGCGCCATTGGCGCGGGTTTCCCACGCGGGACCGCGCCAATGGTGTTTTTTCCCTAAAGGGGTCGCGCCATTGGCGCGACTGTTTTAGAAACAGTCGCGCCAACCGCGCAATCTCAATTTTCTACCAATTTGACCGATGAAATTGCAAAATGTTTTTACTTTAGGTTTCATCAATGATCTAATGATTGAAATTTCACCTTTGGTTGCAGGGTTTTGCCAGAATGGTTCTAGAATGGAAAGAACGGGAGCATAATGACGTGGATGCCATGGCATTGGAGGATGATGACTGTATGAATGCTCTGAGAGACTGTGGCTTGAAGAAATTATTCCACACCTCATACTTACGTGCACAACCTGAGCTACTGCGTTTCATCGTGGATGCTTGGGATACAGAGGATCAGGTATTTCGCCTGAAAGACCAGACATTGGAGTTAGATGTTTCCGATGTCTACTTTATCACTGGATTATCACGGTGAGGTGCACGGCCCATCTTGACTGGTAGTCGGCCTTCTGGAGAGAAGATAGGGGAGGTGATGGAACGAGTGTGTCCTGGGGCACGGTTTGGAGCAAACAGCAAGAAGGTAGATATTAACACGGTGCTAGACCTGGTGCTACGAGTGATCTTATTCACTATCACCCGGATAGCTGGGGTACAGGCGCCCCACGAGGCCAGCAAAAATCATTTGCTGCTGGCCACTGAGTGTCTCCAGCCTACACTGTTTGATTGGGCCACGACAGTGACAACCAACATCAAACGGTAGCTTACCAAGTGTAAGCGTGATGGGAACAAACAGTTCGGATATGGATCGATCGTGGTGACTTTCTTCCTGGAGCGACTGCCGATATTCCAGGTACAGGGGGGGATAGTGGCAGATCTAGTGTTACGCGAACCGAGGTTGCATCGATGGGCAGAACTCATGCCCAGAGGAGGAGGGGGCCAGCAGATGTCCTGGAAGCCCGAGTTCTTTATCTGGCTCCGTCACCAGATGATTGTCATTGAGGACTGGCCCTATGCGGGCATGGATTTCACTGGAGATCCCGATCTTCCTCTGCCTGCCAGAGAGGACTGGGATGAGGAGCTAGGTAAGAACTCTTTGTTTTTTTAACGTATTTAAGTTTTTTTGTTAATACATGCCTATCTCTTACAGCGTCTATATATGTATGTAGATGTTGGTGCAAAGCGATCAGCTGACTTGCCTCATAACGTACGGAGAGCACAACTTGCAGCGGACCCTCAGGTAGAGGGTGAGGATGATCTAGTACAGAACCTTGAGGCACTTACTCGAGGTATTCCAGTATGGCAGATTGGCGGACGTGCCTAGAGCGTACCAGAGGCACACGGTGGGAGTATCTACTCACGTCCATCGTCTGTTGAGACGTTTGGTGCGAGCGGTGACATGCTATCATGAGCATCACTGTGATTAGACACCTAGGTTTTCTTTTTTGCACGTTTTTGAGGAACATGTTATCAGCGGCTGTATGAGTTTTGGACATGTACACTTATTTTTTTGAGCGCCTTAGTGCGCCACGATATATATATATATTGACACACACACACACACACACACACACATATATATAGATATATAGATATACATATGTTTATGATTTATTATTGTGTTTTCATGTGCTTGTTTGCATAATGTCTTATTTAAAAATTACGCAAATGTCTATCTAATACATGATTGGACAATGCATCAGATAATGTGTTTAATTGTCGTGGAATATGCTGATATGTAATGAACTCAAAA
>APFE031757587.1:0-17610 GCA_000404065.3 Pinus taeda
AGGAAGAGATAAACATTATTATTGGTCTTTTAAGTGATTTTCTTACCTTTTATTTGCAGCAGCATGAATGGTGTCTAATGCCATTAGAAAGTGGTTCTTTGCTTTCAGTTCATTTTAATTCATTTATTTCCTTCAAGTTTCCCTTTTCAGCAAGTAGTTAGAAACCACTAATCACACACCTTCACTCATCTAGAATTCACCTTACACACACCATCACTCATCTGTTTATAAATACATCACTCCATCTTAGGAAGATAAATTAACCATAAACAACACCCCAAATGAAAAAAAGCTTTAAGAGGTTGCTTAAGTACATATAGTACACCTTCACTTCATCAGCTTACGAGCCCCGGGTTGACAATTAATGACATCAATTTAGGAACACTAAATTGACTAAACAGTACTTCAACTAATCTACGGTGACAATCTTTCCATTGTGGCGAAAGAACATCTTACAGTGAACTGAAAATGCGACAACGGACATAGCATAGGTATAACTACAACCCAAAAGGATGTTATAGTCTAAGGGAGCATCAATGACTTCAATGTCAGTAGAGACAGCCTTGCTGGCAACTGTGACTACGCAGTTGTGAAACAAGCCAAGGGGTTGAGAAGGATGACCATCCCATGCACAAAGAGTGATTGTGCACGGGGATAGGTCAAGAGAACCAAGTTGCTTCCAAACATTGGCAGCCATCACACAGTTGGATGCACCTTCGTCAATGATACATCGTTGAACAGTGGCATTTCTAATGGAGACTGGTATTTGAAATGCAATGGATGAAGGTAGGGGAGGATTTTCTGACTTGCCAACATGAAAGACAATCATATGATCGTCTTTGGGATCCCTTACACCCAAAGCAAATAATAGATCTTTCCATTGGGATGGGCACGTATGGAGGACTTCCAGTGTTGAGATGGCAGTAGGAGACTGTGACAAGTCATTTACTATGTTATATGTATGGGCGGCTTTCGCAGAAGCAACATTTCGACGTAACAAACCTTTGGGGATCTTGGGAATAGCCTCGACCTTGCGGTAAGGTAAGGTACCATTGGACAATAGAGACTCGGTGGAAACTTTGGGTTGGGACTCAGGCGCAAACTCGGTAGATGGCTTTTCATATTAGCGTGATCAAGTCTGAAGGTTGACTTGCTCGGTATTAACCTCATCAAAATTCATTATAAGAATTTGATAATCATGGTGACCAGACGGTGGAGCTAGCTGAGTTGCTTGGCCTTGTGTAGGTTGGGTAGCTATATATCCTTAGTGAGGGAAAGGATTGGTAAGCACTGCAGGTTGAGATGAAGTGGGAGGGGGAGGAGGATCAATGGGTTGTGATCCTCAAGAAACAACTACTTGAGCTTCCCATGCTTGACGCGTCTGAGGTAAAAGAGGACATTCATGAGTATAATGACCATATATCCCACAATAGGCACAAGGATTATTCATACGAAGACCCTTGTTTTGCTTGGGTTAACTGCCCTTTTGCTAGGTTGCGAGGTTAGGCTGAGGAACCTGAGGGGCATTGGGTGGAAGGCCCTGGTTGCCTTGATTACCTTGAGACTATTGGTTCTGATTACCCTTCCCCTTATACCTTTTCTTGGGGTTGGGGGGATTAGGCCCGCTCTGCTGAGCATACACTTGACCTTGTGGAGGAGGTGGTTGTTGTGGCAAGGGGGAGCAGGCATGGGGGGTTGGGGCACTAGTGCCGGAGGGTTTGGAGCATTAGGCGGTGTATACTGATAATAAGGAGATGGGGAAACATTGGGATAAACAGGTGGTGCAACAGCTGGCCCTGGCATTTGTTGATGCAGATGGGGATATGCATATGGCATGTTAGGACCTGGATAAGGGTTGCCTTGTGGAAGATTGAGAGAGAGATTATTGTAAGTGGAACTAGTCCCTCCCTAAGGTGGACCATAACTCATATAAGGTGGAGCACATGGTTGAGGGTGTGATATGGTTCCAAATATGCCATCTACGGCATGAGATGTCCCTGGTGCATTAGCAGCACCAGGCCGAGGCAAATTGGGGATGACAGTGTAAACATAACCTGACCAGGTTGTGGATCAGATCAAATTTTAAGGCTAATTGGAGTGCATCTTCCTCAGATTGGGGGGAGTGTAACGCGACATCTTTAGAAATGGGGGCCAACAATGATCTAAAGAACCAATCCATATAGACTTAATGTTCGAACTCAAGAGCTCTACAAACACTCCTCCTCCTTCGTCATTCCTGAACATGGTTAGATAAGCGAGTGGCAGAAGTTTGATAGAAAAAATTCAATAGTTCAATACCAGTCTCATAACAGAGAGGTTGCTGGAAATATGAAGAAAATTTATGGCAAGAATTGCAAAAGTGGAATGAGTGGCTCTGGGTTTATCGACATACCACTTCGCAGCAGCTCTAGTGAGTGTGCGTTGGAATAGAGGAAGACGAATGGAGTCTTCATTAATGGAATTCGATGAACACCACATGTGGAAGGAACGAACATGAATAGTTGGATCTTCTCCAAGATTACCTTCAAACTTTGGATGTCTGAAGGGAGTTTAGTAGGCATAGTTGGCCAAGTGGGATCATGGAGAAGAGAATCATTGATCAACTGGCTGAAATGGGTTAGAATCAAACTGGCCATAAAAGGAAAAAATGGAGTAGGAGTGACCACACTGGTGGGGGTTCTGCTGGTGGGGGTACCCTGGTTTCTTGCACCCACGTTGGTGCCTGACATGGTGGCGATATGGGGTTGAGAAGACGCAGAATCAAAGGATGAACTAGATGAATTAGTAGAAATGAAATCAGAATGATAACTCAATGAAGCACTGGGAGGATGTACTCTAACTCGATAGGGAGGAGTAATATGTCCTAACGGGAACTGAGAGTGAAGATCTCGAATCTGACACAAACACCTAGGGGACGCAATGATGTTAAGACAATAATGATCTAAAAAATAAAGGGTGATTATAGGAATAAAAGAGCAACAAACAACAAACAAACACCTTATGCAATGGTGCCAAGTGTAAACTAACTATTTTAATGATGTTACTCTAATACAAGCAAACACTTTCTATCAAAGAAAAATACCTCTAGCCTATAGCTAATCTAAATCCTCAAACAATCTTAGGTCTATTGTTTCATATGGCCTTCCAAAGAACTTTTTACTCGAGGGAATCTAATCCCCACAAGTAGAGTTGTCTAGAGAAAGGTGGGGTGGAGAACCAACTGCTTCCCACAACCAGTCCTATAGGGTGTTTTCCTAAGCTTGGTCACTACAATTACCTTCGTCCCATGGGGGTGGTCGAGTCTTGATGTTCTTAATAGTCATCCAATGCACGGGATTCCCTACCATGGGTTGGGTAGCCCCGAGGAAAACCGTTCACATGATGACTTAGCCTAAACCCCTCTAAATTGGGTTTATGACGCACTTTGGTTTTTGACGTGGGATGGTGAAGGATTTTAAGCTCCCTAATATGTCAACTTTTATGTCTCAATGAAAGCAGTCGATGGGTGTTATTGAAAGTTTATCCCATTGATCCTACACTTACACTACAAAGATTGTTTGGCCCTGGTGCCCAAGTGGGCTTAATCTATGGGTGTTGATTTATTAAGGTGCACTGTTTCAAGTCTTGGCTTGGCAGTGTTAACCAAGCTCACGTTCGCTTAGGGTGTGAGTGTGTGAAAATAATGTGTCAAGTGGATGAGTTAATTAAGTTTCATGATACCATGTGCTGCTGAAAGTAAAGTGTTGAAATACTGTCAATAAATCTAAATATGACAGAAAATAAGCAGTCAATCAAGCACACAAAACCTCAACCACAAAGGCTACCAAGCAACAAAGCAAGAGAGGGAAAACAAGCTACTCAAAGACACATAAAAAGGGCCTAAAATATCTAATGTCAAGGGACTAGGATCTAGAGGCACTAATCTGTGATAAATGGTGTAGACAAACAACAAAAATCCTAGGTGAAAATTGTTGAAAATGATAGGTATGAACTTCTAAACCTAAGATGTTCAAGGGGATCCTAAGGGGGAAAAAGCAAACCCAAACTCTAAAGGGAGAAAGAATAAAAGAAACCTATCCAAAAGAGTTGAAAAGTAATGGATCAGACTCAAAAAAATCAGTGGCTGAAAATGTTGAAAACCCTAGACTTCTGACTCAGCAAATATATTCCTAAAGATGTAGACATGTACTTTAAACCCTATGGGGTTTTTCCCTTTCTCAAAGAGACAAATTAAGTGTAACTAGGCCTAGGGGAGACTGAAAACAGAGGTGAAATATCCAATCCAGTCTGCAGACAGCATTCTTGGCAATTCTGAAAATTTTCTAAAAAAAATCCAGAAAAATACCAAAACGCAAGTACTAACCTAGAACTGTGGAAAACGTGGTTTTTGGGCCAAATAGTGCGCTCTGGAACGCATATCAGCCGCTGAAAAGTGCATTTTGCTCCCGAGACTCTCAGTGGACAAATCTCGCACAGATTTTGTCATCTCCTACTTGGTTGGTTCCTGTGACCTACAAAAAGAACCATAAAACCACCAAAATCCAAAAATTTGACAAAAAAAAAATAATATTATAAATAGAAATTGAGAGGTTAAAACTAGTTGTAGAAAACCCTGAAATTCACTAAAACTTCAGTCACCCAAAAACATTGTTATACACCAGCGGAGTCGCCATTTGTTGACTACAAATGTAAATAAAAAACTAGTGGAGTCGTCATTTGTTAGTGTGAAATTTCTTGGAAGGTGTACCAAAAACACTTCACTTAAGTCACTAGGTGACTAGTGACCGTAACAACAATTTGATGGCTGCTTGTAATTCAGATTTGAATAAAAATGGAAAAACCTGCAATAAAAATATAGATGATCTAAAATAGAAAACAACAGTAAAAATATCCAATGCAATAACCCAAATAGAAATACTTTAATTGAATAAATTATTTATTAAAAACGCCTTGTGAAGGAGATCTACAAAAGAGTCTGTAAGTCACCCTCCGTGGGATGAGTTCTTTGATGTCCTTAATGCTTCAGAAAACGATCTTCTCTCTCAATATGTGAGAAACGCAGAGAAAATGTGGAGAATTCAAATGGGAGCTCAAAGAAAAAAGATGATAATAATAATGATGATTATAATCATGGTGAAAAATGAATGGAAAACCCTCCTATTTATAACAAAGTATTGAGTTAATCTCAAAAATGGAGAATAATGATATAATATTGACCAAATCAAAATCTAACCGCTTAGAATACTTTATTATATTTATTGGAGAAGGAAAAGATATTTAAAATGGGTAAATATCTTTATTTGAAATAATTAACAAATAAAATGATTTATTAACTATTTTGTGACGATTAAGGGTGGCGTGAAATTGAAATAATTATTAAATGGTAATTTTTTTAACAATTATTCCAATAATGAAAATAAGAAATAATAAAAAATGATTTATTTAATTATTCTTAGAAGATTTAGTCAAATGTGACAAGGAATAATTATTCAAACAATGATTTAATAATTATTCATAGAAAAAATGAAATAAACAATGATTTATCTACTTATTCGCATGAGTTTTTAAATTTAAATCAGAAAATAATTTAATAAAAGTGGTTTACTAAATTATTTTCCGTAGTGAAAGTGATTTTATTATAGTCAAATAAATCATACATGGTGTATTTTGATCCACCTAGTTAGAAATGGCTAGGTGATCATTTTTTGATGATAACATTACACTTGGCTTAGACACTCAAGACACATAACCTATTTGCGACACAATATGATCTAGTAAGCAAGTGATTTGTAATAGACTAATTAAGCCAACTAGCTTAAACTATTCTCAAATCACTTTGACATCAGACTCGACTAAAAGCACTAGGACTCGCTTAAGATTTTCAACAATAAATTTCACCCTAGCGTTGGGGTTTAGAATGGAGGGAGAAAACTCTTTTGATTAGCTGTATTTAGAAACACCGATAATCAACGAGGTTAAAAAATCTCCTTTGATGAAATTCATCATCAAAATGATAGGCTTACCTAAGTTGTTACATATATTCAAAGTCTTGCTAGTATCATTTACATTACATTACTTGCAGAATGGCTTTACAATAACATGTACATTGTTGGTAAATGACCCAATCATGTTAAAAAATATTTGCACTTTCGCTTCCTTGGAACTTTGACAAATTGAATGCAACAAATACCATGTTAATAAATTAAAATATATTATAATAGTAACAAACTATTACAATTCAATTTAAAAAGTTAAATATACAACGCATATCATATCAAAAGTATGAAAGGATCATTAATTCAAATACAATTGTTACAACGCAATTTTTCAGAATAAACCGGGATAGAACTTGTAACATGTTAAATGCCTTCAAGTACCTTTCCATTAAACTACATACTCATTTCCAAGAACAAAAATTCCCAGAGTGAACGAGGATAAAACTTGTAACATACTAAATGCCTTCAAGTACCTTGTAGTTAAAATACGTACCCATTTCCAAGAACAAAAAAAAGATTGAACTCAAACAAGGTGACGCATAAACTTACTTGTATTTCACTACTTTTTAAAAATCAGTTATGATAAACGACCATAAAATTTAATACATTCGTATATATTTTTATACTGAAATTCTAATAAATAATACTTAATAGAATTTTAATTATTAAAAATGTTATTAAAAATGAATTTGTGATTAACTAGGAAGTGGATAAATCTTGATAAAACCTTTAAATGCATGTCTATATATTTTCCCTGGGTAAGGCAAATAACCAGAGCGACTATACTTGGAATCTCAATCATGAGGTGGTGGTCAAGATCTAAGTTTATCTATCATTCTTATTTCATGTGAGGACCCTCTACTGTGTACTTTATTGTTCATGGACCAAAAGCCCAACAACATTTCTATATGGATAGATATCATGTATTGTTAAATTTCAAACTGCTCTATGCTATTTCAATTATTTTAGCTCAATTCAAATTTTCAATTAGTGATTTTTCATTAATAATTAATATTTCCAATTATCAACAGTAATTGAAGATAGAACAATAAATGTAATAACAAATGAGACAATCAACACATTGACAAGAGACATCAAATTTTTGTTCAATGACCAAGGAAAAACTAACTACGTGGAAAACTCTTTTTTATTAGATTGTCATAAAATGTTCAGCAGAGAGTACAATGAACCAATACAAAATCATCCAACGAAATTGATTCAACAATATTCAGAAATACGTTCCCAACATTAAACCAAATCAGAGAATAATTTTCTTGTTTGCGGTTAACTATAGTCAACTGCGGTCAAATGTCAAATTTCAACGCTAAAGCCCAACCGCACGGGGGAAGAGGTGTGTGTGTGATTGAGAGCTTCCAACCACACAGATGTGCCTACCTGTCTGCAGTTATCGCCAAAAATTGCATGTGTCAAGCTTTAACACGTGTGAGCTTCAGACCCTACAATCTCGGACCTGTGCGAACCAATTTCTTCGACCTAGCCTCAGAGATTTGTGAATCAATAAATGAAGAAAAGAAGAAGAGTATGCATGGTGATGTCTAAATAAGCTTGAGGTCACTTGTATTTATAGGCTTCCAATGGTGTCAATTTTCATGTTAGGGCCGACTTGATCAAATGTGACATTGTGGGCTTCAATTCAAAAATACCTCCCCTTCTCCAAATTGAGCGCTTCAATATTCAAAATTGGTCCTCTCGAAAAGAGGAATCTCATCTCGTGGTTGGAATTTGCCACTGAGCTTCCAAATTAATACTCCCTCTTAGCAAAGGAGAAATTCCAACTGCAATTTCTAATAATCATATGTATCCTGTCATCAATCATGTCTCATCTTTGCTCAACTCTATCTGCTGAAACATTCTCGAATCTAAAGAAAAAGAATCATCGAAGAGCATTAGCTACCACCCTCTCAAGACAATGAGGAAGGTCATATGGGACATTCTCACCTCATGTCATTACATAAGGGAGCAAGCATCTTCCACCCTACGTTGAGCAATAGGAGTCACAACATAAAGGAGCTAACATCTTCCACCCTATAGTATCTCATCCATCTTATTTCTCCCTAATCTTCCCAACAACTACCCTCAAAGGCCATGTGGTAGAACACCTGCATCATAATCAGCTTGGGTAACACATCTCCAAGCACTCTCTCAACCCATTGGCCAAACGGGGAGCAGTAATCCCAATAAGCCCAACTTGTGGGTATGATGCCAATTGAAGTATACTCTGCATGGACCAAGATAGGGGAGCAACATCTCCGACTCTATGGGTAACAAATAGGGGCGATAACCTATTTTCTACAAATCCCTCAACCCAAGGAGCCCTTCATCTCAATTCCTCACCCTAGGAGCTCAGACAAGGGGGAAGAGTCAGCTCAGTGTTCTCGATCAATGATGTCTCTTATCAAGAGGGGTCACACCCATCAATCCAAGCTTTTCTCTAAAGACCAAGAACATTCCTTTTGGCAAAGCCTTAGTGAGAATATCTACAATCTCCTCATCTATCGATATATGGAGTCTAACGGCTCCTCTCTACACCATGTCTCGAATAATGATATCAGATCTATATGTGCTTGGACTTGTCATGAAATACGAGATTCTCTACCAAATGGATCCCACTCTTGTTGTCGCAATATCACTGTAGTGTCTAGGACCTACTCAAATAGCTTTCCAAAGAGCTTCCTCAACCAAACTACTTCGCAGCAAGCTATGCTAGTGGCAATGTATACCGCCTTGGTGATACTTAGTGCTACGAACTTCTTCTTGCTCATCCATGATATCATGAAAAATCCAAGGCTAAAACAACATCCAAACATACTCTTCTTGTCGACAACATTTCCTGCCCAATCGACATCGATATATTCATGAAGTCTAACATCTCTGACAGAGTATTTTAAACCAAGGGTGATTGTCCCATGCAAATATCTCAAATGCGTTTGGAAGCAATATAATGTGTGTGAAGAGGCTCGGTCATGAATTGACTAAATGTGTTCACTACATAGCATATGCCCAGATGGGTGTTCACTAAGAACATCAGAGACCCAACCAACTGTCTATTCTCGGATGGATTCGCCAAATCGGGTCCTACAACTTCTCCACATAACTTCTTGAAATTCATTCCCATCAGTGTGGACAAGGACTTGCATTTTGTCGTACCAAATCTCTCCAACAGTTTCACGACATATTTTCCTTGTGAAAGGAAAATCTCACTAGGCCTTTGCCATGCCTCAAGACCTAGAAATTAGTGCATGAGTCCAAGGCCCATCTCAAATTCAAAGGCTAGCTCCCTCTTACACTCGATCATCAGGGGCTCACTACCTATCAAAAATTGATCGTCAACATATAAAAGCAAAATCAACGACATACCTTGGACTACCTTAAAGTATAGGTTAGGATCAACATTGCTCCTTGTAAATCCCAACTTCACCAAATCATTGTCTATGCAGCCATACCATGCTCTAGGGGCTTGCTTCAAACCATACAATGTTTTCTTCAACCTGCAAACATGTGTCTTTAGATCCTCTACTTCAAATCCATGTGGTTGCTCAATGTACACTTCTTCGTGTAACATGCAATGGAGGAATGTTGTCTTCACGTCCATTTGATGAAGGGTCCATCCTTGACTTGCAGCAAGAGAAACTATTGAATGAATGGTTGTATATCGAGCCAACAATGCAAATATATTGTCATTATCTTTTCCCTCTTTATGGGAGAATCATCAACCCACGAACCTTGCCTTATTTCTTAATGCTTCAATCGACTCCATGTTTGATCTTGAATAACCATTTTGAAGTCACCATAGATTTCCCCTTCGATCTCGACACAACATCCCATACGTCATTTTTCATAATTGGTTCATATTCTTCAACCATAGCATCCTTCTAAACTTGTTCTTTCACAGCTTCTTCAAGGTGGGAGGTTCAACTTGAATCATAGTGCTCATAGCTGCAACATATCCTTGGAACATGCATGGCTTCTTGCTTTCTCTAAATGATCTTCGAATGAGAATGCATCTCTCATCATCCTATAATGTGTCACAAAGCCAAAGTGGCCTCTTCCTAGCAGGAGAATCACATGGAGGATCTAATGGGTCAATGGGCTCCATGGGATCATCAACAATGTCTCTCTCGGATTTAGGCACAGAAGGACCATCTAAAATATCTTTATCATCATTCTTCTTCTCAGGAGGAGGTGGAGGAAGGTCTCTTGCTTTTCCAAGGGTAGCATCTTCATCGAACATTATATCCCTGCTAATTTCAACCTTCCTTTGACCAGGAATATATATTATAAATGCTTTAGAATTTTCACAATATCCAACAAACGTACATTTTCTTCCCATGGTTTCTAACTTGTTTCTTTTGTCCGTCAACACGTGGAAATATACAGGGCAACCAAAGATACAGAGATGGATAACATCGTGCTTGACCCCTTTGAACACTTCTTTGAGGGTCTTGTTGTCCAACGCTTGATGAGGCACCATGTTTTGAACATATATGACAACATTCGTTGCTTCTCCCCAAAAGAACTTCCGACAACTTTTAATCATGGAGCATGTCACGAGCGGTTTCTACAATAGACATGTTCTTTATTTTAGCTACTCCATTTTGTTCGGGAGTATAAGGCACAATTGTCTACTTCTTAATACCTTCCTTCTTGCAAAAGTCAATGAACTCATTCGAAATGTACTCTCCACCATTGTCAGACCTAAAGATCTTAATTTGCTTCCATGTTTGATTTCGACCAAAGGTTTGAACTCCTTGAACATTTCGAAGGCTTCATCCTTATGCTTCAAATAATATATCCACATCTTTCTTAGAGAAATCATCAACGAGGTGATGTAGTAGATGGCCACCAATAGAATGTACAAGCATCAAACCACATACATTGGAATGAATGAGTTGGAGGATGTCATTTGTCGTGTTCTCGCTAGAGGGGAATGGTCCCCTTGTCTTCTTTCCACTGACACAACTTAGACATATTCCATCATGTTGGGTTTGAACATCGAGAATACCAGAGACCAATTTCTTCAATTTTGGAAGAGCATCATAATGTAGATGGTCCGCTCTTCAGTGCCATAGCTTGCTTAGATGATTAGTATCATGGACCAATGCTAGAAGAGGCCTACTAGTGAATCTATAGAGTCCTTCAAATCTCGATCCCAATGTAAATACATCTCTCATAGGTCGTCCAACACACCAAGTAAGAACTTTTCCCTTGATGAAGGCAACCCTCATCCATTTGTCTTCGAAAGCAGATATTGATACCAAACTCTTCTTCAATCCCAACACATACATTACATCATGGAGAAAAATAGATTCCCCAAAATTCAAATGAAATTTGACAAACCCAAAGCCTTTAATGAGATGACTGGAGTTGTCTCCAAGAATAATTTTCAAATTTGATTCCCTCTCTACCAAATTAGAGAGAAATTTTACCAAAAGAAATTAAGAGTGGCCCCACTATCAACCAACCAACTATCCCACGAGTTTGGAGAGGAACTAGTGAAAGCAAAAATAATAACATATTTATATTGATTTCCAACATTACTTTCATACCTGTAGTATCTTGACATCTTTTGAGGACGATGATCTTCTTCATGATCACTTGGAGCATCTCTTCTTCTTCTTTCATCTCTTCCATTGTGATCATTCCTTCAGTCATCTCTTCTTCTTCGATCATCAAACATGTTATTGTTGCTTCTAGTGTTGTAGCGTTGACCTTTGTTCTTCTCAACACAATCTCGGGCATGATGACCTTTCTTATGACAATTGTAACATTCAATGTGTGATGATTCTCTATCATTCATTTTCTTTGAGCTTTGAGGAGGAGGCTCCCTTGAATTTGATGGACCTCCTTTTCCTTTTCTCTTCTTGTTTTGAGTGACAAACGCAACGAGCTTTCCTTCTTCATGCTTTTGAATCTTGCCTCTTGATATCATCATTGATTCTTCTTGAGTGAGTTATTCAACAATCTCATTAAATGACGAGAATGTATTGTTGTTGCTTATACCAATAATGAAAGTTGACCAAATGGAAGGGGGACCTCTAAGGGTTACAATTTCCCTATCAGGCACAATTTCCCCAACCCTTTGCAATTGATATTTAAGATGAGATATCCTCATAATGTAGGATTGCACAGACTCTCATTTATTCATCTTCATAGCTATGAGTTGATCTTTCAAGGAGAGGATTCCATTCAAATTGTTAACTTCATACATGTCAGCAATCTTATCATACATGTCCTTAGACTTTCTTAAATTTCCAACATATGCAAGTGAATTATCTTGTAAACCATCAGCTATAATTTGCTTTTCTTTTAACTCACCTTTCTTGTGCTTATTCTTGGTAGCAGCCAAAGCATTCTCTGGAGGCTCATGTATTTTTCCTGGAATGAATTCCAAAACATCGTTGTTATCAGTTATGATCTCCACCTTGATTTTCCATGCAGCAAAGTTAAATGAGTCACCCAACTTCTCATGTTCTTTGAAGAAAGAGGAAGACATATTTGACTTTGATTAAATAGGCTCCTTCAACTTTCCAAAGATGATTGCTTCAATTCTTGTCTCATTTTGGGCTTGTCCTTCACCTTAGCTCTGATACCATGATAAATTTCAGATTGCTCTATGCTATTTCAATTACTTTAGCTCAATTCAGTTCTTCAATTAGCAATCTTTTATCAATAATTAATATTTCCAATTATCAACAATAATGGAAGATAGAACAATAAATGCAACAACAAAAGAGACAATCAACACATCAACAAGATACACCATATTTTCAGTCAATGACCAGGGAAAACCCTTTGTAATTCTTCTTCTTATTAGATTGTCATAAAATGTTTGGCAAAGAGTACAATGAGCCAATACAAAACCATCTAGCGAAATTAACCCAACAACATTCAAAAATATGTTCCCAACATCAATCTAGATCAAAGAACTTTTCTTGTTTGCGGTCAACTACAGTCAAATGTCAAATTTCATCCCTAAAGCAAATCCACACGAAGGAAGAGGTGTGTGTGCGGTTGAGAGCTTCCAACTGCACAAATGTGCCTACCTGCTTGCAGTAATAGCCGAAAATTACTTGTGTCAAGCTTGCGGTTGGAAACCAAAAACCCTAACACACGTGTGAGCTTCAGACCTTACAATCTCGGACCTGTACGAACCAAATTCCTCGACCCAGCATCAGACCTATGCAAACCAACCAATGAAGAAGAGAAGAAGAAGATACTTGGTGATGTCCAAATGAGCTTGAGGTCACTTGTATTTATAGGCTTTCAAGGGTGTCCATTTCCCTGTTAGGGCCGACCTGATCAAATGTGACATTGTGGGCTTCAATCCAAAAATACACTTTCCGTTGTCCAAATTGAGCACTTCAATAGCCAAAATTGATGCTCTTGAAAAGAGAATCTAGTCCCATGGTTGGAATTTGTCATTGAGATGCCAAATTAACATGCACCTATTCCCCCCACCAGATAGGATGTGAAAAGATGAGCAAAAAAATGTTCAAGGGCTATATGATAAATCATATAAACTTTTTTATGAAAGTATATAATTAAAAGAGCACTGCAAAGACAACAATCAAAATAGCAGGACTCATAAAGCAGAGAGTTAATTTTACTGTTTGAACCAAAGTGAGATAAAATGTTATCAGGACTTGCACCTTGAACCAAAGTGAGGGAAAATGTTATCAAGGACTTGCACCTTGAGGCCAGCTTTCAGAGTGGCCAAACTTTTAGTGCATGCAGTACTCCATAAACCATTCTCACCTTACAATTGTTGCTGGATGCAGGGAGCAAGATGAAATAGGAAAGAAAATCAACAGCTACATTGGAAATGAGCCAAGCTCAACAGATTTATGCAAAGATAGAAAAATGATAGCATAAGATGGACAAATAAATGAAAGAATTTAGAACTTTCCATTATATCAGAATGCAATCCATAGAAAATCTATGCAAGCCACAATTCTCCTCCTAAATCTTAGGCTTGAATCTGGCAATAGACAAATATGGATATTATGTATGTCATACTATTTGTACTGCTGGTTCTCTTTTGAATATTAAAGATGGAACTTTGAATGGGAAATACTGCAAAGAACAAATCAATCTTAATGCAAAACATCCATCACACATTGAAAACATCCATCACACATTGAAAGAGAAATCAACCAGAAGAACAAAATGAACATTGAGGTAAGTTTAAAATTGGAAAACTGAAAATGTCACAAAAATTGAAACCACATTCATTCAGAAGGCATTTATCAGTGTGTAAGAGGATTACATCATAAACAGACTCATCTCATGAAAGTTATCCTTTCTTCAAATGATTGAATTTTTTGACATTGAGTAACACATCATAAACGACCCATGGAAAGCTGATGAAGTGAACTTCTGTCCAGTAATCTGGGTGATATGTGACATGATACCAAGCACATGCAAGGGCAGAGTCTTTGCGGTGCACTCTACAAGTTTCCTGAAACCAAGCCCGAGCTTCGTTGCGAAGGGCCCTTACTGCCACCATAACTTTCTCCTTGATGTCACCATATCTTTTCTTCTCCTTGTCAAAGAATTTTGAGAAATGGATTATATTCCCACTTAGTATTTCTGCTTCACTTTGTACACCATAATATTCCATCAATGCACCTAATTTGCTGTCATACCAACTTTTCTGTGTCAATGCATCATCAATAAATTCTTCAAAGCCTTCAACTTTTAGATCGTTATCATATGCCTTGTGAGCATCTTCTCTAGTAGACATAGACGCACTAGGAATCTCTTTTGATGAGTCCTTTATTGCTCTGTAAAGCTTACCAAGTATCCCAGAAGATATATACATGGGTTTATTCCCTTTCTCCATAAAGTCTGGAAATTCTTTGGGAATTAAGGATAAAGGCATTTCTGCAGGTACACCGGTCTTGGCAAAGTCAACTGCCTTAGAATGGAGCCTTGCTAAAAGTTGGCATTTTTGGCTTCGTGCCTTAAGCGGATCTCTGTCAGCATATACTACATGTGCATTGGCTATAACCCCCAAGCTGTCATTCAGCATGTAGTTCACAAAATATTCTTGGATTTCCTGAATCAAAAAAGCATTACTTAAGTCTTCTAATATAAATTACAAGATTTAAAATTATGCATTAATTTCACTGTTTTAAATCTTGAAACGAAAAAACTGCATTTTGCAATACATTATACTATAGTAATGGGATATGTGATAATGAAATTAATGGGAAAGAGTGAATTTGAAGGTCTTCTAATGAACAGAAGCAAGCATACCGTTTATGATGCCAAACATGGCATAGATTAAGAATTGAGACTGCATCAATGTTCAGGACAGGAATGGGGAGCTTACTATCAGAACAAAATTCCTGCAGCCCATTTTATTGGGGAGAAGAGAAGACAAATAGTACGAACATGAAAGGGGTGAATTTGGGTTGAATTGGAAGAAAATTTTGTAATAAAGAGAGTATTGTTCAATAATACAATGTCCATTTCATGTCATATATATGTTGAAAATAGCAGTATATGATTACGAGGTCAACAGTAGATATCAATGCCTCGTGTTGATTGATTACTATTTGTCATGTACACGACGAACATATTTGTGATCCCTAGGGGTTAACTAACTGGTTGTCCCCAATGTTGCTGGGCATTTGGCTAATAAGATGCCATAAGGTGCCTAGTTTGAATCCCCCTGCGTTAAGCACACTAATCTATGTCCCCAATGTTACTGGGTATTTGGCTAATTAGATGCCATAAGGTGCCTAGCTCGAATCCCCCTGGGTTAGGCACAGTAATCTATGCTGACGGATTTGCTAGGGATGCCATCCATAAATGTGGGATGCATCCCTTGGAAGTTGGGTTTTCTCATGAGGATTTTCTTGGAAAAGACATTGAATAGATTTATGTAGCAATCTGTGTTAGGGATCTATTATAACAAACACAATACCTTTTGAATTTTCAAATAGGAAGACTCAAAGGAGACAGACTGGTCTGACCTTATTGCTTCCATCTTTGAGCAACTTTTCTGCTGTTGGACTGAAGCACACTTTAACTTGATAAGGCTCATAAGATCACATTATCCGTTGACCAAGAGTTCTGGACAGTGAACAAGAAAGCTTAGCGGACTTCCTTGGAGGACTGCTAGAAACACAACCTAGAGTTCCTCACAGAAGTCTTCTCACTAGCAATTTTCCCCTTGAGAGTATGGTGAGACAGGCACCTCTAGAATCGTGTCTCCAAGAGGCTCCATCCATATTGTACTCAGGATTCTATCCTAGAACTTTATTATAGCATAATCTTCATGAGATGAAATCGTTCAACAGACCCTGTGATTTCATGGAAGTTTATCAGGGCTTTCAACAACTAACGCACTTACTTTTATTTAGCTACTGTGCAGTTATAGAACTATATTGCTTTCTAAGTTTCTGGTCATTTTTGTGAATATTAATATAATTCCTTCCTCTCCTCCTCATGAGCTGGTTTAAAATTTTCTCAACAAGATTCAATAAGTTTTAGCTCCATCAAGTAAATTTACCAAAACCTAAATTAAAATTTGAAAGATCAATCAAGAAGATCCCATAAGCATTGGCGTTGCTAAGTGGTGATTGGAAAATTGCATAAAATATGAGATTAAATAAAATAAAATAATATGAATAATATGGGCATGTGGTCTAGTGGCAAGCAGTGAGGTGATCAAGCTCGTGTTAATGCAGAGACTCAGTTTCAAAAGCCCACAAGTGGGGGTGAATGAGACCAAGTGCAAGTGCTAGGTGATTTTGACAGCGTAGATATGCCCCTCATAGCATAGCAGTGGAGCCAAAGGGGCAACTATAAGTTTCCATAAGCAGTACTTGCAAATAACAACAACAACACTTACAAAACACAAACATGTTCCCATCCTTTACTTTTTCCATCACAAACATCCCCCCATCTTCCCCAAAAAGGGAGAAAAGCATACCTTGATTGTCACATCATGGTCTAGTTTAATTGGTTGCCGACCAACATAATCCATTGGGGAGTCTTGCTCAGGTGGAATAAGCAATTCATCCCAACTTACAAAGTATAAGTCACCATCCAAATCACTCCCAGAACATTCATATGGGTGAGGCCTACAAAATGAACAATAAAGAACATTTAAATCATAACTCCTCTCAACTTTTATTGTTGCATTAAGTGTTATATAGGATTCATCCATATGTGACCCTATGTCAGAATTGCTTTCAAAATGCAGAAATGTGGCAAACTGAAGAATATTTGGCAAGCTTTGCAAACTACCATGAATTTGATTAATACGTTTTCTTCATTAAGTGCATATTTTTTTACACTGAAGATAGCTTGAAACATAAACTCCATGTCCATCTCAACATAAGGCAACATTTAACTACACTTTTTAGACAGAAAATCCCAGGTCTAAGATTTTAACAGGCAACTAGAACAAACTTCACAAGCAAAACTACCAAAGACTAATGGAGATTTATAAATTGACAATATTCTAAATGGTCATACGTGAATGACTTACCTAACGCAGTTGAATCCCAAAATGATATCTAATATTCTAAATATTGTGACAATAAAAACTGACGAACAATGAAGATTTAGCGTTCCGATG
>APFE031757607.1:0-11995 GCA_000404065.3 Pinus taeda
AGGGTCAAAATCAAATCAATCAAAAAGCTAGAGTTCCTAGGATTCCATATCTGACAACATAATTAAGTTCATTGAGATAAAATCAAAATTTAACCAAGAGCATGGGGATTTTAAGATTTCATTTCTGTGGTGTTCCGCACCTTCTATCTATTGGAATTTTTAAAAACTTTTGCCTCCAGGATAGGCCAAGTGGTAGACAGAATGGGCACCTTGCTCAAAACTGGGGGCAGAGTGGGAATCCAAAATAAAGAAGAGGAGAATCCCCAATGTGTCCCCCACAGACCCATTCCCCTGAAACTTAAAACAGAGAATTAGGATGTATTTGGAAAAGGAATGCTTTCTTTCTATGATGCTGATGCAAAAGGGAGTAGATGTGGATGTCATGTGTCCGCATGGAAATCAAAAGCATCAGATTCTTAGATTTCGTTTCTCTGATTTAAAACACCATAAATAAGCTCATTAAGATCATAACAAAAATTTCATCAAAGACATGAGGTTCTTGATGTTCCGTTTCTGTGACTAACAATGCCATAATGAAGCTCACTAAGATAACAATCAAACTCGGGTGTTCCAAAGATTTGGTTTCTGTGATCAAAAACACTATAATTAAACTCATTAAGATCAAGATTAAAATTCAGATTCTTGAAATTTAGTTTCTATGCTTTTCACCAAAAATATGGCTTTTCACAAAAAGCCTATTCTCCCAGAATCATGTATTGTGTTTAATAAAAAATATTTAAATATGGCTTTTCACCAAAAATTACTCGAAAGAATCAGGATTTTGAGTTTTCTTCTCTGTGATTGAAAGAAAGCATGGAGAAAGCATGGAGCTCATTATGATCGAAGTGTCCTAAGGTAATTGAAATAAACCTCAAGATTGCAATTATATCAAAAGCCCTAATGAACCTCGGGGTTGCTGGCTGAGTATTTAAATTCCAGGTTTGATGACCACGCTTTGTTTCTGAAGCTGAATCATTACCAGTATACCCTGTCCCAGAGCTGGCTCTGGGGCTGAGTCCACACAAGAACAGGGGACGCTCACTGTGCTTGGTCAGGATGAGATTGGAGGGCTGCAAGTGAGGTGAAAGGATGTAGAATGGATTGAAGTAAATCATGGATATTTTGATTAGCTTGTTCTCAAAGCGTTTCCCTTTGGTTTGGTTTCATGAGAGTTCAGCCTTTCAGAGCATGATGAAGGCAAAGCTACCGTGTAAATGAGTTCAGCCACCAGTATTATTGTGTTTAAAACTTTACTATTGAAGAAGGAAACCACAATTCATTTCCATTTTGAAGGGCTACGATGCTTTTTAAAAAATTTTAAAAAATTGCATTTTTACTTTTGTATCAGGGAGATGTTTAGTCCCAATTTTTTTCTGTACCCACATTTTTCCATCTCATACTGACCTTCGTAATTATTCAATACGGCATCACCATTAATGGAAGTGATCACATTCATGCCTTGTCTTTTAATTTGTAATCTCCATTGAGAGGACTGTCTCCAATCCATAAACATTAGTCCTACTTCTAAAGGTTTGAAACTCTTCTGCATTCTTTGTCTACTGTAGATTAAAATTGTTATCAAACACCTTGCCACAATAGAAGATTGGCTTCCGGCACCATCATTATATTCTTATAATTTTTGAAGCAGAACTGATCAGATTGTGGAAGGTCCTTTGTGCCCCATTCACGAGCCAATCTGTTTCGCTCTTCGGAATACAAACAGAGTTATATTTTAAAATTTGACGACGAGTCCTTTCTTGTAAATTTTGAAGCAGGCCCAATCATATTGTAGAAGGTCCTTTGCTCCCCATTCAATAAGCCAATGGGTTTTGCTCTTCGGAATGCAACCAGAGTTATATTTTAAAGTTTGACAGAGTCCTTTGTCCCCTTTTATAAATATCATTTCATTTTCTACTAACATACAATTTCCTTCACCATACTAATCACCTTACTTGAGTCTCTTTCCGGGATTCCATAAACATGGCTTCCATGTCTCTGTTTAAACAAATCTTCAGTACTAGCACTAGAAATTGGATAGATTTTTCCAGAGTTAACGCAAATCAACAAATAGCCGAGAATTACCAACTTTAAATGGTAGCGAATAAATCCCCACCCCAATTTCTTGTCCTTAAGTATTCCGAGGCTTTATCAAACTAGGCTTGAAAAAGTCTCTGCAGGTAATATTCTCACTAGTATAACAACCCTTTAAATTGGGGTTTCTTGAGATCTGACTTTTACTACTGAATGGTGCATTTGATATTTCTCTTTCAATACTGAATGTTGCATGAGAATCTAAAGCCGAGCTTATTATCAAACAACATTGTTAGTTGTCACTGCTCCATTTCGATTTTCAAGCCTCAATGCCAGATATTGTTTTTTCAAAAGGAGGATGGTGTTTAACAAAAGAGCCATTTATCATTGCTTTTTTGGTCAGTTGTAGGTAAACACAAGTCTCCATGTCTCATAGTTGAAGATGTGCTCCAGAAATTATTAATGTACCAGCAGCAACGCTTTTACTCTATAAAATTGACTGAATTTCAATGCATTAATTGCTGATATATGCCCTCTCAATGCATACATTTTAGAGAGCAAAGCTAGTGTCACAATTAGGCTTTTGTGCATTTGTTCAATCAATGTAAGCAAGGACCGGTTGCCTATCCTTACTGATATTTGCTTCTCTCCATGGAAGCCTTTAAATATAGCCCACAAGCCGATCGCCATTTCCAAGCATCAGATTTTCAAGCTAAAAAGCATCATCAAATATATGTACTCCAGTCCATCCTGACCCAACCAATCCCTGTAATTTATTATGAACTTGAATTCGGATAAAAGAGTTACACGGGACAACGTAACCGGTAGATGTTGATTGCCTGCCATTTTGAAAATCATAATTTGTCTTAATGATTTTCATGCAGTCCTCCACATCAAAATTACCAAAAAAGATGAATACCTTATGGATTCTTGACCTTTTTTGTAACTTGCTACTGTGTAGATATTGCTATAATGCTAGAGTGAAAAAGAAAACAATGAAACCATCAGAAGTTTTAAGTTTTTAAGAGGCCAAACAAAATCCTGCTATTAGAACACAAGATTTTTCTTATTTTTCCCATGCTAAGTCTGCTTATATTAATAATAAATCTTACCAAGGCCATTGGAAAGGTCAACCCATACTCTATGCTGTTTATGCTGTTTGAAAGTGGCAATAAGCTGGTACATTCTCTATTTTTCTTTTTGCTTCTATGGCCGAAAAGTAGCAGCCAGGAAATGGTCACATTTTTTTCTTGACATGTAATACTAATAATCCTTTAAAGAGAAATAAGAAGAGTGGTGTTATATGTTTAAAGGAAACCTTTGCAGCGGGAAAACCTCTCCAAAGTCTACAATCATGTTGGATTCTCACCATTGAAACATGTCCCGGTGCCCACATCGCACCATTAAATCTAGTTTATAACACTATCAAATATATTATTGTATTTCAAACAATTAATTGTGATGAAATTAAATCTAGTTTATAACACTATCAAATATATTATTGTATTTCAAACAATTAATTGTGATGAAATACTAAGCATTTTAGTTATTAAAACTTGTGAATCATGATTTATTCAAAAATGGGTGTCATTGCTGCGATGATGTTGTACCAAAAAGTTATTACATTGACTTATATAAGGATATTTCTCCAATACTATGTAACATAGCAAAGCCTAATTAAATTGCAGCATATTGATCTTTTCACTTTGACCAACCTGCAACCAAGACAGATCTCATATATACAGTTCCAAATTCAAACAATGATTTACATCAATTAAGTCGGTCTGCTGCTGCTCCCACGTGTCCATGCTCCAGTCCTCTGTATTGGCCTGCATTCCAGGATTTTAAAATAAAAGAATACATAGTCCCAATCCAAAGCCTTTAGCAAGTTTTCAGCAATTGGGAACAAAAATTATCTTTTAAATGCCAAATAAACACTGTAAACAGATTACAGGGCGCTTTTACCAACACTGAAACAAATCAGATCTGAGCTGGGTCTGGTCGGATGTCTTTCAAAAGACCAACCACCTGCTGCATAGAGGGACGCTTGGAGGGTGACTCTGCAATGCAGAGATACCCAATTCTCAAAGCATCCAGCATTTGGGTTGTGGGAGCAGAATTGGACAGTCTTGTGTTCAGTGCACTAACGCCATGGTTTTCTTTCATCAGAGAACGGACCCAATCAACCGAATTCCCTTTGAATCCACCAGGAAAACCACCATCAGAAGCCCTTCTGCCCGTGACCAGTTCTAATAATACAACCCCAAAACTATAGACATCGGCCTTTGCACCTTGATTAAAAGTGTCAAGAGATTCAGGAGCAGCATACACAAAATTTAGGATTTCCGGGCGGGCTGATACTTTTAAAAGGTCTTTGATCCCGGATTCAGCCACACGGGATTCAAAATTGTCATCTAACAGCACATTAAACGGTGTCAGGCCTCCATGAACGATCGGCGAGGATGACCCATTGTGGAGAAATGCAATCGCTCTGGCGATTCCTAGGGATATTTTGTGCCTGGTAATCCATCCCATGCGTTCCCCGAAAACTGCAGTCTCTTCGGAATAATTAACCTTGTTACAAACAAAATAAAAATTTAATAGAAAAATATTGTGTTTCTGTGATTAAAAAAAGCCATAATTAAGCTCAATAAGATCAAAATCAAAATTTAATCAAAAGCGGGGTTTTGAGATTCTGTTTCTGTGATTGAAAATTGTATAACTAAGCTCATTAAGATCAAAACCATACTTTAATCAAACGCAAGATTTGGTTTTTGTTATTGAAAACACTATAATTAAGTTAATTAGATCAAAATAAAAAACATGGGGATGTTAAGGTTTCGTTGCTATGATAGAAAATACCATAATAAAGCTCATTAAAATCAAAATCAAAATTTAATCGAAAGCATTCCCAACACATACAGCTAGATAGATATGGTGGTTTTTGTTAACAGCATCTTTTTTTTTTGTTGGGCTAAGTTGCCCAACTCAACTGTGGCTTTTTTCTAATACAAATATTACCCATTTCTATTTTACATCTCTGTGTGTAACATTCCTGTCATTGAAACTGCATTAAGGTTAGAGCTATAATTGAAACACACCTAGAATTGTGATTGAAACAAAACAAAAAGCCTATTCTCCCAGAATCATGTATTGTGTTTAATAAAAAATATTTAAATATGGCTTTTCCCCAAAAATTACTCAAAAAATCAGGATTTTGAGTTTTCTTCTATGTGATTGAAAGAAAGCATGGAGCTCATTATGATCGAAGTGTCCTAACGTAATTGAAATAAACCTCAGATTGCAATTATATCAAAAGCCCTAATGAACCTCGGGGTTGCTGGCTGAGTATTTAAATTCCAGGTTTGATGACCACGCTTTGTTTCCGAAGCTGAATCATTACCAGTATACCCTGTCCCAGAGCTGGCTTTGGGGCTGAGTCCACACAAGAACAGGGGACGCTCACTGTGCTTGTTCAGGATGAGATTGGAGGGATGCAAGTGAGGTGAAAGGATGTAGAATGGATTGAAGTAAATCATGGATATTTTGATTAGCTTGTTCTCAAAGCGTTTCCCTTTGGTTTGGTTTCATGAGAGTTCAGTCTTTCAGAGCATGATGAAGGGAAAGCTACCATGTAAATGAGTTCAGCCACCAGTGTTATTGTGTTTAAAACTTTACTATTGAAGAAGGAAACCACAATTAATTTCCATTTTGAAGGGCTACGATGCTTTTTAAAATTTAAAAAAAAAATTGCATTTTTACTTTTGTATCAGGGAGATGTTTAGTCCCAATTTTTTTTCTGTACCCACATTTTTCCATCTCATACTGACCTTCGTAATTATTCAATACGGCATCACCATACTGACCTTCGTAATTATTCAATACGGCATCACCATTAATGGAAGTGATCACATTCATGCCTTGTCTTTTAATTTGTAATCTCCATTGAGAGGACTGTCTCCAATCCATAAACATTAGTCCTACTTCTAAAGGTTTGAAACTCTTCTGCATTCTTTGTCTACTGTAGATTAAAATTGTTATCAAACACCTTGCCACAATAGAAGATTGGTTTCCGGCACCATCATTATATTCTTATAATTTTTGAAGCAGAACTGATCAGATTGTGGAAGGTCCTTTGTGCCCCATTCACGAGCCACTCTGTTTCGCTCTTCGGAATACAAACAGAGTTATATTTTAAAATTTGACGACAAGTCCTTTCTTGTAAATTTTGAAGCAGGCCCAATCAGATTGTAGAAGGTCCTTTGCTCCCCATTCAATAAGCCAATGGGATTTGCTCTTCGGAATGCAACCAGAGTTATATTTTAAAGTTTGACAGAGTCCTTTGTCCCCTTTTATAAATATCATTTCATTTTCTACTAACATACAATTTCCTTCACCATACTAATCACCTTACTTGAGTCTCTTTCCGGGATTCCATAAACATGGCTTCCATGTCTCTGTTTAAACAAATCTTCAGTACCAGCACTAGAAATTGGATAGATTTTTCCAGAGTTAACGCAAATCAACAAATAGCCGAGAATTACCAACTTTAAATGGTAGCGAATAAATCCCCACCCCAATTTCTTGTCCTTAAGTATTCCGAGGCTTTATCAAACTGGCTCTATCAAACTTTGGTGGATGAATGAACGCAGGAAGAGGCGGCCGATAGGAGGTTATTAGGGCCCTTTGTTTTGGATTGGGACGCGCCCAACTCGCAGGACGTGGTTTTGCGGAGATTGTATGAGCAGGAGGAAATCGCCATAACTGCATTGCTTGATTCCAATTCTTCTGAGGAGAACGACGCAGGTGAAGAATGGTGAAATTCTTCCCAGGGCCGTGTTGATGAAAGCCTGCATTACAAAGCCTGGGACCACTTCACTTCTCCACTTCAATTGCCGGTTGCAAGGTTACCGGAATGACGCTGTAATCAATCTCCTCTCCTACCATCCGTCGACCCAGTCTCCGGCATTCTGGTACGCCTTGCTCCACCCGTGTCTCTTCCCTTGGCCATTGATCTGACGGTTGAGATTGGCTTAATCGTCTAACATCTAATCCTGTGGTGCATAAAATGACAGGTAAGCAATGAGGAAAGTTGGTTTCAGAGGGAAACGCCTTACGGCGTAAATATTATAATTTTCTCTAACAATACTGAATCCATTTATATGGCCATAATTTTCTCTAACAATACTGAATCCATTTATATGGCCAAAATACGATTAAATAATAAAAAATTACGGTAGCCAACATTTATCTCCACCTGTAGGTTTTTTAAATCTAAAAACATATATTATATCTCTATTTCTTTGAAATTGAGTTATTAATAATAACAAAGTTTAGGTCATACAAGGTAAATGTTAAATGTCGAACAGCTTGACGATGCTACAAGTATGGTAGTAATAGATTAGGTTTGAGGTCTATATTTTCTGGAATCTAGCTTCAGGGAACTTTTTAGGTCCCTTAACCTTTTCGAACATTTTAGATGCAAATCTCCATAGCCACATGGAGAATGTGTGTTCTTTTTAAGCACTGACTGAGTTATGTGTGGTCTCTTTGCCTGTGAATAATTACAGGAATAATAACAGTTAGATATGCCTTGTCTTGGGTGTTTTAGAATAGTTTGTACGATTATAAAATCTCTTTCTTTCCTATTCCATTTTGGTTTTGAGAATTGGCTCATGCAGCATTATTATGCTATTGGGTGCTTACAAAAGTAGAACTCACTACCCCTCTATTTACATAATAATTGATGGGTTGGAGAGTGATTATACTTGCCTGCTTGGCCTTCCCCTCCCTTTGCCATGTGTGTGAGAATGATAAGAGGGAAATGATAATAGGAACAAATTGCCATGTGTGTGAGAATGATAAGAAGGAAATGATAATAAGAATAATAACAATAAGATATGAATAATAACATGAAAATAATGATAAGAATTATAACAGTAAGATACATCTTGGAATAACTTCTATGACCATAAAATCTCTTTCCTTGCCTTCTTTCCCCAAACTTCACATGCATAAAACCTAAAAAATTGAAAACATTTTAACTTTGGTTTTGATGGCTTGTCTTATGATTTTGTTTGCCAACACCTGGCTGTTCTTTGTGTCATCATATTTGATGTCATTTTATTACCGCTGTTTCAATAGGTGTGGTATGTTGGCCCTATTTATATCTTCCCTGTGACATAGAAAGTCTATTCTTTAGAAGCCATCAATATGATTATATTATATAGTTAATATTTCTTGGTAATAATTACATCTGCTATTTTTAGTTTATGTATGAAACCGAGAGGGAGGCCTTGTGTATTAGAGCCTTTTCTGATCGTCTGTTTGCTCCTTAAATTGAAATTGCATTCATCTCTCCACTTGTCCTTGAAATACGTGCTACATACATGGTTGTGCTTAATACCCTGTTTTTTCATGTATAACTTCATATATGAGAATAACTTCTTGGATTGCAGACAAAGTAACCAGGAGGCATTTTATTTTTTTGTCATGTCAACTATTTCTAAACTACTCAATTAGACCATTTGTTCTCCTTGTTACATGATGGATGGCCATCCAAAGAAGGTGCTGCATTTTTGCCTCGTGATAATATTCATATCTTTGTGGTATACTATGGATGAGAAGATTGGAGTTACCATTCATAGTTATGGTATTTCCCTCAAAGGGTCAAGCCTCTTGGTAAAGCTATTATGGTACAAGAGCAAAAGAGTTTGTACAAAATTTTAACAGGTGATTGTCTCAGCTTCATTATGTGTATGGGGTGTATTTTATTGCTTACCTTAGTAATCCTGATCGCCTTTTGCAGTCTAAATTGTTGTGGTGCCTTCGCTTACTTGCAAGGCAGACTTGAATTGATTCCCATATACATTGTTATGCTTTAATTTGCTATTATTGTATTTGTTATGTTATTTGAATCGATTTTGTTAGTAATTGTTTGTATTGCAATTTGTGAATATAGTCAAGATGAAAGAGTTTGTCACTTGTGCGATCTTAAGAGGGTTATTTGATCTAATTTTCAAAATGTTTGTCGTACTATGGAAATGTTTCTCTTATTTCTTTTCAAGCATAAAGATAACATGTTAAAGAATTCTGATTAATCTCTTACTTTTGTAAGGTCTAGTAGACCATATAGGCCTTAATAGACGTTAATCATCATCATCATCATGAAAAAATGTCCTCCAATAACAAATCACCTTACTTATATATATAATTTGGCTGTAAATGTTTATGTGGGCTTCAAAAAATTTATATCCTTATTATTTGATGGATATTCAACAAACCATTCTAGTTAAATTCTACAAATATTTGTGATAGGATGCCGATAAACATGTATGAAATATTAAGATGTTTCCCCTTATTTTTCCTTGTAAAATTTTTCCTTAGCCTAACCTATCATACTTGTTATTGTAACAGGTTTCTATGGCTGCTGATTTTCAAAAGGATTTGGGATTAGATAGTTTAGACACTGTTGAGCTTGTAATGGCTCTCGAGGAAGAGTTTGCTTTTGAGATTCCAGATAATGAAGCTGATAAAATCAGCTCTGTCAATATTGCAATTGACTTTATAGCTTCACATCCTCAGGCTAAGTAGTGATTAAACATGTTTCATGGAAAATCATTGTGTTTCATGGTTTTTGCAGTTTAATATTCAACCTAAAGAGATTTATCACACATTTGACATTTCTGAAATGTACGTTTTCTTCATTAATTTGAATATTTTTCTTTCAATATACTAATTTATCTGTTCAAAGTGATAACTTCAGTAGTGGTGAGATGAATGTAAACTTTTGATATTATATATTTTAGTTGTTGATGCATTTAAAATAAGAAGAAGATTGTCACGAGCTATTTTTGGTTATTATGGTACTCATTTTCTAAGAACATCACAAGATAGGCCATACATAAATGTTTTCTCTCTCTTATAATTAGTTTAGTTCAAATTTATTCAATTCATATTCTGATATTTTTATGTCCTAAATAATCAATTCAACCTAAAGGCCCCATGTGCATGTTAGATTTATTGGCCTCTCTAAATCCTTGTGCATGTTAGCTTTGTTAACCCCGCCAAATCCTTGCATGAATTCCCTTGTGCATGTCAGATTTGTAAACTCTATACTAAAACCCCCTCCTGGCAACTGGGAAGAGGATGGGAAAGCAAAGATTATGGACTGTCAGTCAATACTCTCAGAGGAGGCAGAGTAATGCCTGTGAGGATTAAATTCGTTGTCCTACCGGCCGGAATTCTCACCTGAGCCCATTGATACTGCTTGGATCTGTCCAAGCAGAAATTTTGGTCCTTATAAGTATGCCACAACAATAAGGTTTGCAGCCAATAGCTAAAAAAATTATTCCAAAGTACTCTGAAGGCTCTCATAGTAGATCTTTGAAAGCAATGGATCAACAATGGTGGCATTTTCAATGGAAGACGTTCAGGATGTGTGTTTCCATCTCTATGCTCGACCCTTGGTAGGTAAAGGAGTTGTTTTACCCACATGATTTCTTAGAAAACGAACAATGATGGCATGGAATGATGTAGTTCACAAAAGAGTACAATTTAACCAAAAGGCAAAGGATTTTTCAACATTTAGCTGGGGCAAACCATGATTCTTCAGAAACAAAGGAATGTCCTTAGAAAGGTGGATTACCATGTTCACAATAGAGTCCCCAGGGTTGTTAAATGCTCCGGCCTTACGTATGAACATCACCCGGCCGAATTTTGAATCCAGAGACACCTGTGAAGATAAGGTCGATCTTTGTAACTGTCGTCATGTTGGATATTCAGGGCTTAAAATGTAACTGTCGTCGTGTTGGATATTCAGGGCAAAGCAAGGAGGCAAGTAGGGAAATGTTGTTATTGGGGAATGACATCTTAGATCTCACATGATCCCAAATATGGGGCAATGTATGTAGAGAACAAAAGTATGGAGGAATTCCTTTTGGGTGTACAAACATGCTATAGGGTAGTTGTGGCAGGTCTAGGTACCGAGCTGGTTATATTATCTATAGTTTAGAAGTCTCTTCGGATGTCAGCTTGAGCTGTTCATTCCACATCAAGAAAAGCTGATCCAAGAAGTTGGCAAAGGGATGGATCTTGTTAATCAACTTAAAGCGTTGTCCATTGCTAAGCCAATAATAGGAGAGAAATAAATGATTCCAAAAGTTGACAAAGGGAAAGAACTTGTTATTCAACTTAAAAGGAAAGCAGACTAGATCAAGCTAGGGAACCAAAATATGTCTAATTGGGGTTAAAAGGGAAAATGTATTGGTGGGTTATGCCAACATAAAATAATAACTTCTAGGATGGACCTAGAGAAAATAGAAGCAGGAAAGGAAGTGACCTAAGTGCTAAGACCCTAAGGACTTGGACCAAAATGAATTAGTATTTACAACAAAATACTATAAAAGGTTCAAATAGTTATTTACAACAAAATACTATATACGGTTGAAATAGTGGGGATTTTAGGGCAATGAGTAGACCTCAATAAGAATGATCTCATGCAATATCTCCAAGCAACTAAAGATCATCATGATAATATTCTTTGGAAGGATGAGGAAGGTATTGATTTCAACATATTGACACCTACATTTATCATACAATCTGTTTAAAGGCTTTTACAACATTTCCAATGTCATTTTGTTAAAGTGGATTGTTAAAGTAAATGATTATGAGAACAAATACAATATTGGAATAGATGGGAGATTCTATAGGCAAGAATCATCAATCCATAATAATCCATAATAGATGCACCTTCTTCAAATCTATTTGGGATTTTTATATTGGTGCTTTCACAATCAACACAATTATCTTGAGTTATGAGGTTTATTGTACGATTTAGACATTGAAATTAAGTTGTGAGGTTTATTGTACGATTTAGACATTGAAATCATAATGGTAGGAGGATCTTTAAAGTATTAACAAATTCACCAAAACATTTGTTCAATTTAATTCATTATTGACACAA
>APFE031757629.1:0-20538 GCA_000404065.3 Pinus taeda
TGACTCCATATGAAGCAATTTATGGTCAAATCCCTCCTTCCCCTACTTCTTATATCAAGGGATGCTCGAAGGTACAAGCAGTGGATCAACTCCTAGAAAACCACGCAACCATGTTAGCGCACCTTAGAGAGAATCTTCATCAAGCTCAAAACCGCATGAAGCAATAGGAAGATCAACATTGCTCAGAATGCCAATTTCAAGAAGGGGATCACGTATTTTTGAGGCTGCAACCATATAAGCAAACATCACTCAAAGAGAAGGGTTGTCAGAAACTATCTCCAAAATTCTACGGACCGTATCAAGTACTTCAGCGCATTGGAGAAGTTGCCTACAAGCTAGCTTTGCCACCCACTATCAAAATCCATCCAGTTTTCCATGTCTCATGCATCAAGAAAGTGATTGGGAATAATTGCAAAATTCAAACCAATCTACCTAAACTGGATGAAGAAGGGTCAATCTGGCTCCAACCTGAACAGGTTCTTGATACACGAGAAAGGCACCTGCATGGTCGCATGATCAAGGAAGTCCTTGTTAAGTGGAAAGACACCTCTCCAGAAGATGCAACTTGGGAACCAGCCACTATTCTTCAGCAGTTTTCGCAGCTTCAACCTTGAGGAGAAGGCTATTCTTATGGGGGAGGGCATGTTAGGGTCCGACCCTAACCCCCTTATTTATGTAATAGGATTGAGTCATAGTTATAGTTAAGTGAAGAGTCAATAAATCCCATATTAATAATTGTAAGTGGTTAACCTGCATTTAATGAAGGGCCACAGTTAGTTGCAAATGGGCCATGGTATTAGATAGATGGTATTAATAAGAACCGGTATTGCCCTGTGGTATTGCATGTATGAATCCTATATAAAGGATAGTGACTCCCCTCGAGGAGCATTGTGACTTATTTTGTAATTGAGCTCTGCTCTATTGGAGGTTGCCCCCTCAAAGAGGCAAGTGAACATTGCTTTCTGAATAATAAAATACTTGCTGTTATTTCTCATTGTTCTATGTTTTGGGCATATCTCTTCGCATATTTGGTATTCTGGTATCGTTTTTCAGGTTAAGAGCATAACGCTTCCCCAAAATAATTCCCCTTTCGTTGATATAGAAGATCCCTTATCCGTTGTCCCAGGAGAATGACTTTTGCAGCCCTAAAAGAAACCATTTCACTATCCTTACTTTTCACTTTATTCTGCGCCTTTTCTTCGCACTTTTCTTAGACTGAATTCATATCGAATTGATTGCTTTGAATGGAGCCCGAGTTCTTATATATATACCCCTCTTCACTGGGTCTTTAGGCCGACTTGACAGCTGGAGTTAGGCCCAATTTATATAGCAGTTTCTTCATCGTTTGTAGGTTCACTTGAAGAGGTTAGATGAAAAGTTCTTGGAGGATACTTTACATAGACAATATTGAACTTTTACAAAGTGTAACATGACTTCATTTACATGACAATGACTCTAACATTTTATGACTAGATGATAAATAAATCCTAAAAACTCTCAATGGGAGTCTTGACTCAAAAACAAAATCCCTTTCTCATGAAACCCATGAAGCAAGTCAATATAATAATTTTATTTTTCTTATTTACATCTCATTACATAAAATCATAATTGCATGTCATTATAAAGACCGAACCAAGTTACACTTTTCAATAATCCCTCTTAACTAGGGAGTTATTCATAATGGTACTTGGACTTTCTCAATCTGAAAAATCTCATATAAGAATAATTCAGATTTGTAACTAATTTGTATAGCATCATATTAACCATCATTTTTATATAGCAAGGCCTTGAATAACAACTCTATCTCTCCACAATATCATAGAACAATTCTTGCAAGACCAATGATTTATAGACACGCTCATCATTGTCTCTCTCAGAACATACCCCACCTAGGTTCTCTTAGGATATACTCCATGAGGACTATTATTTTCGTAGACTCCCAGTCCCACAAAGAATATTGGTCCTCCATGACTATCTTTCATGGGATGCCCTATCTCATCCCCTAAGAGTATCATATGCCAAATGATTACACAATCCTCCATTTTGTCTTCCCAGGTGAAGAATAGAATGACATGTCTATCTCTCCTTTTCAAACCAAGAGGACATATTCCATTAAATGTATGTACTCATTCCTATCACAAAGGAATGTACCTAATCTCCCTGCTTAGGAATTTCCAAGTTTCTTCCAAGTAAGAAACTTCTTTTCAGGCTTCCTCTTAACCAAGGACCTATCGCAACTCCTCATGTGGAGATCTTGGAACAACTAGCTAGTTGAAGAGCTCCTTCCTTCGATGTCATGAATTTCTTCTTTGTCAAGGATCCTTCATCTTTGGGGAACTTCTACATAGGGCACATATCATCCAACACTTTTTCCCATAAGTCATGTGCTCAACTCATCAGAAAGTGATCCATTAGGTTTTCCACCTGGATTTGTTTCATGTCATTATACTTTCATGCCATAATTTTCAAAGGGTCATTACATCCTTCTATATGGTTCATTTGGAAGTCATCCATAGATTTTCCTTTGTCAGTCCTACATAAGCCCATCCAGATATTAGTTCAAAAAATAATGAACACTTTTAAATCAAGGCTACCTTTGTGATGATCTTTCACCATGACATATTCCTATAAGTATCAATGTCCTTCATGCAGATTGACATATCTCCCATAGATATCTATTAACAAGGGTCTCTATATCTTTTTGATTTCTATGAGAGTCTTCACATCCATCCAGGAGATATTCTAGTGAAATATTCTTGAACTTTGGATGTTGAATGTCATCTACGTTTGTTGCATATTATCATTATCTCTTCCTGTCTTTTCACACTTCATTCCCAGGAGCTTCCAATCATAGTTCCTTGATTATATTAATCTTCCTCATTATTCATACGAGAACATATTATGTTGATTTCATCTAGTGTGAATTTTGCTTTGCAACAATTCTTCGGAGGATGAGATCCTTTCTTATTTTGATCATATTTCCTAGGATGGAAATAGTGATCCATATTATTTGTAGCCATATGACATGAATTTCATAATTATCTATGTAAGAATACATACCTCATTTTTCTCTTGGGCATCCAGACTTCCTATAGAAACTTCATTCGAAAGGATTTTATCCTTCTTTCCTGTTATGTCATCATGCCATCACTCCTTGAATCCCAAAAATTGGAATTCTAGATGAAAACCTTTCTTTTCTTTCTACATCGGTGAATCCTTTGATTAGGATTCCATCATAGAAACTAGAGGATGTTTCATATCTTCACCCGACAGATGTTTTCTTTATTCAATATGATGGTCCTAGACGATGATGACCTCTACTACTTTCTATAAGTATTAATTAGGTTTCCTAAGAGCTTCCTATTCTTTATAATCAGTAGGATTTGTACCAGACATACATTTTTCTTCTCATGTCACAAGATCTTACTTCTAGTGCTTCTATGATACTATTTTCTAATTTGATGCGTCCTATCTTATTTACATTCCACCCTATATATAATTTACAAGTGAAAAGTACCTTCTAGAAGAAGATCATCTCAGTCATAGTAGAGATATTTTGTTTCTTCATTCTTAAGCTTCTTTGACTCGGGTTCTTTCACTTCTTCAGTAATGTGGGATTATTCCCTATTCCTATTGTCCTTACTATGATTAGGAAAATCTCTTCCATAGTTCCCAAGTTCATGAAATTCATAGAATCTTATCTTATCCATGTTCTTCCCCTTCTTTGCAGGACTAAACTTTCCTAATTTTCCTTTTCTTCTTGTCATTGCGACATATGCTCGATTCTGCTCACTCGGTCCAACATCAATATTCCCCTTCAGTATGGTTTCTTCGATCTTACAGAGTGACCATAGATCTTGAAATGGAGTAGTCTCTTTCTTCCCATATAAACTTGAAGTGAATTTACCCCATTTTTCCGATAGTACATTTAGTACCACTGTGTTTATCTCTCTATGAGACATAACTTTTCCTAGTTCTTGTAATTGATCTCAAATTTCTGATACCCTCATGAAGTATGAGGTTATTCCACCTTCCTTCCTTGGATAACTTCAGTTTATAGAGTTATTTTCTTAGAGAGATTAAATATCCTATAGTACTTATGGAAAACAACTCTACCAATTTTTCATATATAGTTTTTGCAATCTCCAATTTTGATACATATGGGATTATAGATTCTATGAGAATCCTTTGGGCTCTCACTTCTCCTTTCATGTATCTAGCATGTGCTTGAGTATATTCTTTTGGAGGTTGGGTTATCAATCCCTTAATGTGATCCATGGTCACATTCTCAATAAGATTAAGTCTATCCTTTTCTTCCATGCAAGGAAATTTATAGCCCCAACCAATTTATTGCATTCCTTGCAAAAAGACATTTTGATATTATTAGATATAGTCATAGAATTACTTGAGTGATTGTTTCTTTCTTCCTACTTAATCTCGATGTTGATAGAGGATATTCTTCTTGAGTGATTGATGAGAGAGAGCTTGATTCACGATCCTTCTTGAACATTCTATGTTGAGGGATTTGCTCCCCTAGGGCTTTTGGGTGGAAACCCTAGCGCCGGTGCAAGCCCCCAAGCTTCACAAGGGTGACCTCTAGTAGTACTGTCGAGAGTGATACAATGTCGACCTCAGGTGCCACGGGATTCCCCTCCGCAACCACCTATGTAGTTCCCTAGGAGTAGCAACTATGGATACCAACTCATCGCAAAAGCCAGGCGGAACAGTCGTGAGGTAAGTTCGGACAAGTAGGAGAGGGGGTATCTCTCTTTCCTATCTTCACAGACCCTCATGCTTAACTCCCAGATCCGGAGATTTCCTTGTCTTCCTAACGCTATTGGATTTTCTCTCGTTATTCAGACTCTTATGTTTGATGTTTAAATGCCCTTGGAGAGTTAACTCTCCACTCACCTAATCCAAGGCCCTAAAATCCTAAAACTTTTTGGTGTCTTTAACTTAAAAGAAAAAGTTCTAGTGAATTTTAGTTAGAGCTTGATTTTAAGGGTTGTTCTTTAAGTGAAGGGATGATGGAAGTGAAACTAGTGGTGTTTTTTCGACGCAAAAGAAATTAATAAAACCTTACTATATGCATGTGCACTTGTCATTGTTTTTCGATGAAGAGTAATTTCTATAGGGTTCGAAAGGAAACTTCTAATGAAACAAACTTTTCTTTTCTTTTCGTTAATTCACACTTCACACTCAAAAGTTAACAAAACTATGTATGCCTAAAGAGATGCAAATCTATCCTAATGCAACAACTATATGCTTGATGAAATATTGAAAACAACTCTAAAAACAAGAAATGAAAGTTGCTTTGCTTATCAAATTTTCTTTTGCCACTTACAATGTCTAGATGGAATATGAAATACTACCATTCATTTCGTCTAAACACTAAAAACAAAACTCAAGACAAATCTAAAGCACTTTCATTCACCAAAAGGAAACCAAATCAAAAGTAAGTTCAAGAAAGCAAAACAAAACTTTTCAAAAAGTTCTCTTCAAAGTAGCAACAAAAAAGTCTTTTAAAAAATTCTCTCAACAAAAACTGAAACTTTGCGATTGAAACAATAAGCAAGAAACACTTTTGCAAGTTGACACCATACAATGAATGAAAACTCAACAAAAACAAATGTGTTTAAAGATTATTTTTAACAATCGAAAGCAGCAATGAAAGCTTTGGTAACAAAGACCAAAAAAGATCAAAAAGACAATTTCAAGAAAGCATCAATCGACAACTTTGATGAAACAAAGAAGTAGATGGTCACAAAAAGCGGTTTTGTCAAACAAACAAAAATTCATCGAAAGCAAAATTCAACACAAAGATTGATAACAATCTTTCTGCTCTGATAAATCAGAGCAGCCAAGATTCCAACAAGAAATCTTGCGTGCTTTTAGCAAAAAACAATGACGCTTGCAAAAACAAAACAAGACCAATACTCCTTATAATAAGAGAGAAATCGGAGTAAGACGCTTGCTGTAAAACAAACAACTGATACTGACCATAATGACTGTTTCAAACCAAATTAAACCACCAGACAAACTTCAGAGACACAAAAATTTATAAATCTTGAAAATTTCAATATATATGTGACCGTACTTATGTGCAGATTGCGTGTATACGCGACTGTGCCTGAGGAAACCTGCGTATACACGGGTTTACTTCAGGAAACAAGAGTGCGCATGCTTCTGTAACTAAGGAAAACAACGTATATGAAAGATTTCAAGAAAAATAAAAAACAAACTGAAGAAACTGGCAAAACTTAAAATTCAAGAACAGACCAGACAGTAACAGCAAACCAACAAGCAACTGAGCCCTGATTGGCTGGACAAACACCCAAACTAGGAACAACAAGAGTGTTGTCCCCAGTGGAGTCGCCAATTCTGTTGAGGGATTTGCTGCCCTAGGGCTTTTGGGTGGAAATCCTAGCAGACTGAAAGTTGTCTAAACAGAGAAACACACATTCACACAGCCATTACGCTATAATAATAAAATTCTAAAGTAAGAAGGGCGTACCTCAGGTCCTACGTTCGAGAAGTTCCTCAAGGGTCCAAACCCTTCTTCAAGTCCCTTTCGCTCCTTTGTCCTGTAAAACAAACAATTCCAAAGAATGCAGCAGTATATGGACAAAGACTTATAAATAAATCATATTTATGTTATAAAAGAAGCAAGTTAGTTATGAACTTTAAACAACCATTCACGTATGAAATTCAAACATGAACATCATAAACATAAAGAAGAAGCATATCAGGAACCAAGATGTGTTTCTTTATTATAGACAAATAGAATGTACAAAAGGAGTAATATCACCTGAGTAACCTTTCGCAGGCTCCAAGCAAAGCTTCCTTCCGGATCCGTCCAGCCTCAAGCCTTTAGCATATCACCTTCCAAGACTCACTCCATGATGCCATAACTAGTGGATGAACATCAACTCACAAGGAAACAAGGGTTTCCTGTATAAATGGGGGAAGTGCAGAAGGCACAAAGGTCTTCAGACTTGGTCAGGGGAAAAATCTCAGTATAATAACCTTTCTCTCTCTTCTCTCCCCCCTTAGGCCTTCCCTTTGATGTCTTTTTATACCACTCCCAAAGTAGTTTTTTAGTTAGGAGTTGGTTAGGAACAGTTGAGCCACGGGAACTAACAGGTGATCAGCAGGTAAAACCCGCGATCTCCGCCTGAAAATAAGGCGTTTTATATTTTTTTAAGTGTTTTAATACATATACGAGTGTTGGGTATATGCAGACCCGCGTATACACGCGTTTAACTCAGGGCAATGTCGCGTACAAGGAATAAAACACTGTTTTTTGAATTTAGGACCAGGTCTGGAAGGAGGGGTTGCCCTAGGCCATGAGTGCAGCATCACAAACCATAATAGTGAGATTTGGAGCTATACATTCTAGTCTTCCTCCTTTCTTGAAAATCTTTCACTCCTTTGATGATGTGATGATATCTAAAGTGTTGTTACGACTTAGGTATTTCTTCTTACTTCCTTCTTTGATCTAGGGTTTATTTGATGTATATCTTGTTGATAACCTTTGACTTGCTTTGATGCCTTTCTTTCAAAGATTGATTCTCTTGTGTTTACTTGTTCTTAACTACCCTTTCTTGTGTTCAACACCTGAGCTCTAATACCATGTTGAAAAATTTAAGACATTCAAAGATAACAATTTCTCTACTTCATAATTGCTTGTGATGCACTTTTACTTCTTAATATTATAGTATTTTATTTTTTTATCTTATTAATTTGTTCTTTCATCAAGACAATTACCAATATGCATAAAAGACAAGTGACACAGTATGTAGGCTTCTTTAGCCAGGGCCAAAACCCCTCACCTCTTGAGAGGAAAACCTGATGAAAATTCTTCTTCTAGATCTTTAATTGATAAGTACCAAGACCATGACAAAGACCCTTGACTCTAGTATCCTCTCAAGAACCTTGTCACTAACCTTGATGCTCTACCTCTTCCTTCCTTTGCCTTTCTTCTTGATCTTGAACTGCTTCTCCTTGGCTCCTTTTAGAGAAACTCGGTCTCTTTCTTTTCCACTGATCCTTCACGACTTCCCTAGAGAATATCAGTCTCTAGGTATTCTATAGAAACTTGATCTCTACTTTGATTACCCAGAAGAGTCTTCTTTTGCTACCCCATAAGATGCCTTCCTTTTCTATCCCAGAAGAAACCATACTTTGCATGTCCTAGAAGAATTCTTCTTCGTATACCTAGAAGAATCCTGTTTATTGCCCCAAAAGAATGCCTCTTTCTCTGATCTAGAAGATCCCTTCTTCGTTGTCCCAGAAGAATGACTTTCACAACCCTAGAAGAAACCCTTTCACATTCCTTACTTCACAATTTCTTATGCACCTTTTCTCGAACTTCTCTTAGACCGAATTTAGATCGAATTTCTTGCTTTGAATGGTGGCTAAGTTCTTCTATTTGTACACCTCTTCACTAGGTATTTAGGCTAACTTGACATCTGGAGTTAGGTTGACTTTATCTAGTAGTTTCTTGATTGTATGTAGACCGACTTGAAGAGGTTAGGTGAGAAGTTCTTGGAGGATACTTTACATAGACAAGATTGACCTTTTACAAAGTGTAACATGACTTCATTTACATGACAATGACTCTAACATTTTAACACTATATGATAAATAAATCCTAAAGACTCTCAATGGGAGTCTTGACTCAAAAACAAAATCCCTTGCTCATGAAACAGATGAAGAAATTCAATATAATAATTTTATTTTTCTTATTCACATCTCATTACATAAAATCATAATTTCATGTCATTATGAGGACCTAATCTAGTTACACTTTTCAACAATCCTAAATTTGGATCTACAAAGCTCCGAGAGAGATCAAATCTCTTGAGGTGGAAACCTCTTTTAGAGTTAAAAAAAAATTGATCCCCCTCGGCATTTGCTAGTTCAGAGGTAAGATGAATCTAGGTTGGTTTAATTATTAGTTTTTATTATTTTTTGTTAGTTGAGATTAGATCCATCATAAATAACTCTCCATTTTATATTTAAAGGAATTTTTTATTTAAAATATATATTTATATGTTCCCTGGAATTTTATGCCTTTAAATAGGCTACATCAGAGTTGAATACCATGGGAAAACCATCGACTCCTCTTAAGCTCAAATAGGAAGTCTTGATTTCACTAGCATTTACCCTCAAAAGCTCAGCTTCTAACCTCCCAGGCCATTGACCCAATGCCTCAATTTATAGTGCAATGGAGATCAGTTACCAGGTCCTCCTTCAAAGGGATAGAATCCTTCTTCAAAGGGATAGCTCCTCTTAACAAGGGATTAGTTCCTCCTCTTATGGAATGCATGAACCACTTGGAGCGAACAATCCACGTAACAAATCCTTCTAGAAAACTCTAGAATTAACCCAAAGTGAGTTTTTTAAGATTAAAATCGTGCCTTTTGACTTTCACAGGGGTACACACCCTCCCCTTTACATACAGAGCATATAAGTACGCAGATATCCTGAACAAAAGGTGCGGGTCCGCAGGCAAAAGTGAGAGAAAGTGAGGAACCAGAGTTACATTGCTTTTTTGATGTCTTTCTCTCATTTCTAAAGCTTGTTTTGAAGAGATGAGGTTTGAGACTTGCTTAGGAAGCTAGCATAGGTGGTGATAGACCCATACCGACTGCAAATAATCAAGGTGACGATATTTTTGTGTAAAAATGCTCTACCTCTTCTGTCCTTGGCCTTTCTTCTTGATTTTGAATTGCTTTTCCTTGGCTCCTTCTAGAGAAACTCGATCTCTATCTTTTCTACTGATACTTCATAACTTCCCTAGAGAATCTTGGTCTCTAAGTCTTCTAGAGAAACTCGATATCTACTTTGATTACCCAAAAGAATATTCTTTTGCTACCCCAGAAAATACCTCCCTTTGCTATCCTAGAAGAAACCCTACTTCACAAGTCCCAGAAGAATTATTGTTTGTATACCTAGAAGAATCTTGTTTACTGCCCCAAAAGAATGCCTTTTTTTCTCTGATCCAGAAGATCCCTTCTTCGTTGTCCCAGAAGAATGTCTTTCACAACCCTAGAAGAAACCCTTTCACTTTCTTACTTCACACTTTCTTCTGCACCTTTTCTAGCACTTCTCTTAGACCGAATTTAGATCAAATTTCTTACTCTGAATGGACGCTGAGTTCTTCTATTTATACACCTCTTCACTTAGCCTTTAGGCTGACTTGACAGCTCGAGTTAGGCCAACTTTATCTAGCATTTTATTCATCGTTTGTAGGCCGACTTGAAGTGGTTAGGTGAGAAGTTCTTGGAGGATACTTTACATAGACATGATTGACCTTTTACAAATTGTAACTTGAATTCATTTACATGAAAATGACTCTAACATTTTAAGACTGGATGATAAATAAATCCTAAAGACTCTCAATGGGAGTCTTGACTCAAAAACAAAATCCCTTGCTCATGAAACCCATGAAGCAATTCAATATAATAATTTTGTTTTTCTTATTCGCATGTCATTGCATAAAATCATAATTGCATGTCATTATGAAGACCTAACCTAGTTACACTTTTCAACAATCTTAACTTTGGATCTACAAAGCTTCGAGAGAGATCAAATCTCTTGAGGTGTAAACTTCTTTTAGAGTTAAAAAAAAAAATTTGACCCCCGTGGGCATTTGGTAGTTCAGAGTTAAGATGGATGTAGGTTGGTTTAATTATTAGTTTTTATTAATTTTTATTAGCTGAGATTAGATCCATCATAAATAGATCTACATTTTACATTTAAAGGAATTTTTCCATTAAAATATATATCTATATGGTTGTTGGAATTTTATGCCTTTAAATAGGCTACATTACAGCTGAATATCATGGGAAAACCATGGTTTAGAGTTGAATAATACCATGGGAAAACCATGGGTTGTCAAAATAGGAGTCCTAAAATTGTTAATGTTTATATGGCATAACAACATATTGATTAAATTCAATCGTGGTCATTATTTTAACTTATATGGTAAAATATGAATCTTAATTTATAGGTACTATTTATATGTTATATATTTTACTGTCCCTGCATAACTGTCATGCTCCATGTCTCCAACCTGATGTCCATGACTCTAGTTGTCCATGATGTCCAACCCATGTAGACTTCATCCCAACATCTGGCCATATGCATCCAAGTCTGCAATCTGTCATAAAGAAGCCTCCTCCCAAGGTTGCTTGCTAAGTTGTTATAGCCCCTTCCAAACAAGGTCCCTACACCAACCCTTCTCCAAGGTTGTCTATAGAGAAAGGAGGGCCAGGAAGTTTCCTCCCTGAATCTCATCCACCCATGTATCAGATTGATGTTGTGTCCTCAAGTATCTGTGCACAGCCTCAATCTCCTCACATGTACACCTAAGCTCACCTAGCTTGTCCTTCGTCAACTGAAAGTCATATATGCCCATAGCATACATGCAAAAATCCACTATACCAGCCGGATCTCTACCTCCATAATCTTCTACAACCACTGCCTCTGAAGTAGTACTCAGACTGCCTTCTTTCGCAACTCCATTGTGAAGATCATCAGTAGAAGATGTCTCTGTCAAGTGCTTCAAGGTTCGTGAGCTTGACCTCTCACTTACTTCATCCTTCCTCACTCTTGCAACGAAGTCAATCAACTTCCCTTCCTTCGTTGTTTGAGTCATACTCCCAAGTCCTCTTTGCTCCATGTCCTCATGCTTCACATTTGGATCTTTCGGATACAAAGTCATAGAATTCATCCTCGGTGTATACCCCAAGCAACTCCTTCTATTCATCGGAACCATCATGGTTCTTCCTTCCGCTGTGATCAAGAGAATGTTCCAGTCCACCATTGGTATGGCTTATGCAAGCCTCTTGAAATCTTGCCCTAGCACCATAGAATGATCATCCATGTCCATGATCCTCAAGTCCAACTTTCCAAACCACGATCCCACTCTCACCTGAGTGTTCTCCATCACACTAGTAACAACCTCCATGGTAGAGTTGACTGCTTTCAAAGCACTCCATTCCCTCTCCATCTTTGCTTTCTTCCCTAAAGACTTTGTTGCTTTCCTGCTTAAGAAGCTATGAGTAGCCCCCGCATCCACCAAAGCTACAAATCTCTTGCGCTTCATGTTCACCTGCACAAAACTCAGCTTTAAGGCATCACCTCCTTCTGTTGGCTTTATCTTGTGTCTTACATCAGCAACCTTCTTCAAGAATTTGGCCTCAGTAGTGTCAATTGGCTTATGCTCCAACTTTATATTCCTCCTAAGGTACTTCACTTCCTTGCTCGGCTCTTCTAAGCAACCTGATCTTGGTCTAGCTTGATTTCCTTCAAGCTTGTCCTCCATCGCATTTTGATCAAGTGCACCAACCAAGTATCCATTGACTACTTCCATAGAACTATGCTTCTGAACATCCTCTGGATTGTCACAGTAGTGAGTTCCCAGCCTATCAATGTAGTCGACCTCTTCCTGCTCAATCACAATGATCTTCTTACCAAGAAGCTTCTTCTTTATCTTCTCCTTAATTTGCTTGACTTCGGCTTCCACCATGGCACTTTTCCTCCTTAACCGGGCTCTTTCATCCAAGAGCTCTTGAAGACCAAGACCACTCTGTCGGATCTCCTCATCAAGTTCCTTGAGTTCAACATCTGTCATACTTCCACATTGGCTCTTAAGCTCTTCAAGTTCCTTCCTTAGTTCCAAACATCTTTCCCGAATCTTCATGTTCTCAGCCTTCATCGAAAACCAGTTAGAACTCCATCGACCCATCTATTCCAACACTTTGTACCAGAAGACTTCACCTACATTATGGCTAGACTCACCTATCATAGGTTCATCCACCATCCTTGCCTTTCAGTCTTCTCCAAGTTCCCTGCAAAACATGAACCGCTCTTGTTTCACTTGTATGTGAAATCAGCTTCCTTCACCTGCAAGTACCTGTCACGAGCAACCCTGCTCAAACACCAACTGGCAAGTGTTTACACACCTGCTTCACCCAACTTCCTGCAAGACTCCTCCAAGTCTTCATACTAGCTCTGATACCACCTGTCACGACGTTGAAGCCTCGGTAGTCTTTCAACTGCTCTTGGTGAGGTGCGGCACCACCGAACACTTTCTTTTCACCAATACCTATGTTCGTGGACTACACCTAACCACTTATCCTACTTAGTTTGTGTTTCGCAACCAAGTATTATTAATGTTTCCTTTATACCAATGAACACCCATACACATTCATTAACATCAGCAATTATACATGAGAACACAATTGCACCGTATAAAGGGAGGGGCAACTCCCTGAACAATGAGTCTGCCCGAATAATATATTATACAATCTTTCAATGTTACAAAGCTTTACAAGTATACTTGGAAACTCCAAGTTTCATACTTAGCCAATTTTACATCATTACCACACCTCTGTGTGCCAACCAAGATTTCCTTGCCCAAGTCAGGCGAGCGCGCCCTCACATGAGATGCCTTCCTCACTTCACAACCGAATCTTGTTTCTTCGTGCATGACGGGCGGGTGACTCCACCAAGTCACCAAGACACCCTCTTCCTACGCACAACTGGCTTCACCAATGTCCCATCGTTTACTCGACTTCACCAACGTTCCATCGTTTTATGTTTACACAACAGACAGGCGCTCACTCGAGCCACCCAAGAACCCGTGTCAACCTTCACCCGAGTGCCGGGCGACCTCTACCCGCGCCCTCACCCAAAACTGAGACAATGCGTTCTTCTTCGTGTAGCCTCGCCCAAGGTTCGGCGCATCACCATTCTGCGTCTTCCCTTTTATTGTTGCGGCTACCCTTTGTTCTTCACACTTCTCCTTGTTGGATGAGTGAGTTCGTTGATGCCAAATGATTCCAACTCTCATACAATATATATACTGTCCAACAGTTATGCCATTCCCTTGGCTGACCCATTCAATCATCAACCAACATTTCTATTCATGCTTGTGGCTTGGTCGGCCCGTCAACCAACGCCCTCAACCATAACTTCCAACCATCGGCTTCATAGATGGATTGCCCACGCTCATCCATCATATAAATATGTTCGTTCAACCTTCTTTAATGCGTGTTATAATATACCTCCATGAACTTTAAGTCTGAAATTGCCTTTGCTTATGTTCCCCAATTGAGTCGCACTTCATGTCGGGAGTGCGTGTCAAGGACTGCAGGTCCTTACACTGTGCTTCCCATACAACTTTTATTATGAACCAAAACTGGTCTGAATCTTCATTCCCTACTCCCTTGAACACTGGTAGCTTTATCGCACTTGCCATACTACTTTGTAGTGGTGGCGGAGGTGGTATGGGCGAAGACAGGGGTGAAGACGGTGAAACTTGCTTTGGGGTGGGTGGGGGTGGTATGCGCGGAATTCTCTGTCTTATCAGATTGATCGCACTTCTTGGCAAAAATTTCATGAGACCTTATTCGCCCCCTCGCAGAGGTGAAATCAAGGGGCTAGTCTCTAGTTCTGTGCTACCTTTGTTTATTTAGATTCTCCCACTTAGCATAGCCCCAAACATCAATTTATTTGCATAACCCATTTTTCAGACAGCAAGATTTTAATCCAAGTGTTCAAAGATTTAACGTACATACCTCGCGGTCCCTTGAGGAAGCGTCATTCTGCCTTGCTATAGCTAATTGAAGTATCTACCGAAAATTTGGTGATGAATCCTCCTATGATTTGATCGAGCCAGTGACCAACAACACGTGATCTTATCTTCCGATGCTTCCAATCTGCGCACCAGTTCTGGAGTCCACACAATAGGTTTGTCAAGTTTACACCTTCCTTGGCTATCTTCTAGCTTCGTGACCCACTCGTACAATTCAGTAGGGAAGGATGCAAAAAAAAATTCGTGGATCTCCATATACAAGTAGAAATCTAACCACTCTTGCTTTGATAGTCGCGGATTCTTGTTTTCCTGCGTCACGAACTCGTGAATCTTTTTGTCCAACCAATCTTCAATTCCTTCCTTTGTCAGATTCTAGTGATACGACATCAAATATATCTATGCAGATCCCGGTCTCGGCAACGGAACCATTTGTTGCCTTGTTGGGGCCTGACCCAGGTTCAGAGTTAATTAGCCAAACAAATCGTTGTACTACTAGCCCTTTCGGCAACAGTCCACAGAGCGCGGACTGAGGTCTCACCCGAAGTAGTATGGGAGGGTGCTAGAACCAAGTTTCCGCACCCTTGAGATGTCTGATAGGTATGACTGGTCCTCGGTTTGTTCCTACGTGCAGGTCGCTTCATGCACTTCTCGTTCCTCGTAGCCTGATACACTGCCTTCACGCAGCCCTAACCAGGGGTTGTGCCGTGCTCTGCGCTATTACCCGAGATATTACTTATCTTCCAAGTTAATTAATTACCTTTGCCTACTTGAATGTCTTAAGTTATAACTAGCAATACAAAACATTCATACACGATCGTGTAGTAAATAAACAGTATACTTGCAAATTATATCCAATCATGCATTAAATCACGAAAATATACATAGGATTATTGCAAAACTTCTCTTTATTGATTCTCCCAACAGTTACAGACTTGAATTTCCCTCCACACTCAGCTGTAGGGGTTCGCGCACTCAGCTGCAGAGCCTTCTCCTACTCTATGACCCACAGGCACACTTTACACTTCGACTCAATCACTTAGACTTCTCATGCTTCCCTTCTATTCCCTTTTTTGTTATCCTATACACTTAGAGCCTTGCTCTATTTATACAATCCCATGGTCCGCATACCATGGGTAGGTCTATCAAGCTAACATTACAGTAAAAAACTAGGGTGGACAACCCTGTGACTCTATCATACTTTCGTGCCCCGCGCCTGCAATTCGCAGAGCTTTTACAAAAGGATTCGGTCAAAACTTGGGCTTTAAGCCCCAAAACATGCCTTGGGGGGTTTCCATGCCCAACAACAGGTAATCATGGAAAGTGACTAACCATGGGTGGAAAAAATGGACAACCAACGACAAAGTTTCATAGTACGACCTAATGGGTGGGCCAAGGTGACTTGAGGGGTAATCTAATATAGTCTATGATTGTTGGGAGATCAATTGGTAAACTGAGGTGACCCAGAAGGGTTTTTTTTTGTGTTTGCAATAGGTCCATGGGTGTGATCTGACTAGAGGAGTAAGTTTTGTAATTTGTATATTATGTTATATAAAGACATTTATGGCATATTAGGTTGTGATCCACCCCTTTGACAAAATTTGATGATATTGTATTTGATGTATAGATAATATATTGATAATAATACCTATGAAGAAGATTTAATGTGATGCATAATCATATTAAGGTACTTAGGGTTTGGATTAAGAAAAAGATTGTTGTTGCATTATAGCTTAATGAAAACATCAACCAAGTGAGGTGTATCCTAGGTGGATTAAAACCGAGTTAGTCATTCACTCAGTGAGAAATAGGTTAGCATTGCATGCCTAGAGAAAACCAATTGCCTTGACCAATTATGTTGTAAAGTCATGCATCAAGACATTCGATCCCTTATGGTGTTTTATAAACTCAGGTTTAAGACTCTCTCTCTCTCTCTCTCTCTCTCTCTCTCTCTTCTCTCTCGCTCTCTCTCCTCTTCTCTCTCTCTCTCTCTCACTCTCTCTCCTCCCTCTCTTCTATATATATAAATATATATATATATATATATATTAATAGTACTATATACTCATTCCCTATGTGAACTCCATGTGAAATTTGAAAGAAATTACACATATTCCTCATAATAAATAACTTACCATTGAAATGTTCTAACCATATTAAATTATTCACTTTTGCTTAATCTATACGTAAAGATTATATTCAAATGTTTTACTTAATATATACATTGAAACATATTATTTATGACCATCACTAAAATATTTACCTTGTTATTAATATTTTTTAAACACCACTTATGAACTCTATATTAAACTTTGAAGGAGTTGCATATTTATCTCATAATGAAAAGTAAAAACTATTTATAGAGAAAATTAAAAAAGGTTTATATTTATTATTTTATGTTTTTATATCTCTATATATAACTAGCCTACATCCATCTTTGTTGAAAAATCTAGGGAATTCAAAGATAACAATTTTTATGCTTGATACTTGCTTGTAATGCACTTTTACTTCTTAATCTTATATTATTTTCTTTGTCATCTTATTAATTTGTTATTTCATCAAGACAATTACCAATATGCATAAAGCACGAGTGACACAGTATGTAGGCTTCTTAAGTGAGGGCCAAAACCTCTCACCTCTTGAGAGGAAAACTTGATCAAAATTATTCTTCTAGATCTTTAATTGATAAGTACAAAGACCATGACACAGACCCTTGACTCTAGTATTCTCTCAAGAACCTTGATGCTCTACCTCTTCCTTCCTTCACCTTTATTCTTGATCTTGAACTACTTCTCCTCAGCTCTTTCTAGAGAAACTCGGACCCTATTTTTTCCACTACTCCTTCACGACTTCCGTACAGAATCTTTGTCTCTAGGTCTTCTTGAGAAACTTGATCTCTACTTCGATTACCCATAAGAGTCTTCTTTTGTTGCCTCAGAAGATACCTTCCTTGGCTATCCCAGAAGAAACCGTACTTCGCAGGTCCCAGAAGAATTCTTCTTCGTATTCCCAGAAGAATCTTGCTTACTACCCCAAAAGAATGCCTCTTTCGTTGATATAGAAGATCCCTTATCTGCTGTCCTAGGAGAATGACTTTTGCAGCCCTAGAAGAAACCATTTCACTATCCTTACTTTTCACTTTCCTCTACACCTTTTCTTCACACTTTTCTTAGACCGAATTCATATCGAATTGATTGCTTTGAATGGAGCCCGAGTTCTTATATATATACCCCTCTTCACTAGGTCTTTAGACCGACTTGATAGCTAGAGTTAGGCACAATTTATATAGTAGTTTCTTCATCATTTGTAGGTTGACTTGAAGAGGTTAGGTGAAAAGTTCTTGGAGGATACTTTACATAGACAATATTGACCTTTTACAAAGTGTAACATGACTTCATTTACATGACAATGAATCTAACATTTTATGAATAGATGATAAATAAATCCTAAAGACTCTCAATGGGAGTCTTGACTCAAAAACAAAATCCCTTTCTCATGAAACCCATGAAGCAAGTCAATATAATAATTTTATTTTTCTTATTTACATCTCATTACATAAAATCATAATTACATGTCACTATAAAGACCGAACCTAGTTATACTTTTCAACACTCCCTCTTAACTAGGGAGTTATTCATAATGGTACTTGGACTTTCTCAATCTGAAAAATCTTAGATAAGAAGAATTCAGATTTGTAACTCATTTGTATAGCATCATATTAACCATCATTTTTATATAGCAAGGTCTTGAATAACAACTCTATCTCTCCACATTATCATAAAACAATGCTTGTGAGACCAATGATTTATAGACACACTCATCATTGTCTCTCTCGAAACATACCCCACCTAGGTTCTCTTAGGATATGCTCCATGAGGACTATTATTTTCTTGGACTCCCCAGTCCCACAAAGAATATTGGTCCTCCATAACTACTCTTTCATGGGATTCCCTATCTCATCCCCTAAGAGTATCATATGCCAAATGATTACACAATCCTCCATTCTGTCTATGGAGGATACTTTACATAGACAAGATTGACCTTTTACAAAGTGTAACATGACTTCATTTACATGACAATGACTCTAACATTTTAACACTATATGATAAATAAATCCTAAAGACTCTCAATGGGAATCTTGACTCAAAAACAAAATCCCTTGCTCATGAAACAGATGAAGAAATTCAATATAATAATTTTATTTTTCTTATTCACATCTCATTACATAAAATCATAATTTCATGTCATTATGAGGACCTAACCTAGTTACACTTTTCAACAATCCTAACTTTGGATCTACAAAGCTCCGAGAGAGATCAAATCTCTTGAGGTGGAAACCTCTTTTAGAGTTAAAAAAAAATTGATCCCCCTCGGCATTTGCTAGTTCAGAGGTAAGATGAATCTAGGTTGGTTTAATTATTAGTTTTTATTATTTTTTGTTAGTTGAGATTAAATCCATCATAAATAACTCTCCATTTTATATTTAAAGGAATTTTTTATTTAAAATATATATTTATATGTTCCCTGGAATTTTATGCCTTTAAATAGGCTACATCAGAGTTGAATACCATGGGAAAACCATGGTTTACAGTTGAATAATACCATGGGAAAACCATCGAGTCCTAAAATTGTTAATGTTTATATGGCATAACAACATATTGATTAAATTTAATTGTGGTCATTATTTCAACTTATATGGTAAAATATGAATCTTAATTTATAGGTACTATTTATATGTTATATATTTTACTGTGATATATATATTATTTATCTAAAAATTTGATTTTTTTGTTATTGAGGTGGGAGGCTCATTCTACAACCCAGTATGAGGGGATGTGTAAGCTCCCATGTGCCCTTTTAAAATAAAATTAAAAATTATGTTCTAAATAGAAAAATAATGTTGGTAACAATATATCTATATATATCTATATTATAATATATAATATATTGTAAAGTGATTAGAAGTAAAACAATGTGTTAAACTTTCAAAAAATATTGACACAAGAGATTTAAATAACTATTTGAAAGATCCATGTGAACTAATTACAAGGATTTAGTTATATATATATATATAAGTTTGTATGGTTAACATTTTCATCTGGTTCTATATATACTCTCTTTAGCATTCAAAAATACAATTTAAATAATGAAAAATAGCACATTGTATTTTGCACTCTAAAAAAGTTTGCACATGAAGAAATTTGATCTCTCTCTGCTCATGTTAGATCTGTAGTTAAGATGGATTTATATTGATTTTTGCTACTTTTAACTTTTTATTACTAATTGAGTAAACATTTAAATGTTTACAATAACATCTCTCCCATTTAAAGCTCTATATTACTTTTAAACAAAATTACATTATAACAAATTGAATTATTATTTTTATTACTTTTAACTTTTTATGAAATTTAAATGTTTTTTTATGGCTTATTAATTAAATTGAGAGAATTATTATTTTAATTTATATGGTAAAATAAATTTTAACTTATAATTACCATATATAAATTCTGTATTTTAATTTGATATTGTATATTATAATTTTCTTTTATTTTTTTTTAGTAATTTTATTAAATAAAAAACAACTTTAACGCACCTAAGTAAATTTAAATTTTATTCTTTATATTTTTATTATTAATTAAATAAATCAATTTATTTAAAAGCATACAGAACACTACAACATGCCTCGATTAAAGGTTTTATATTATTTTTAACCTTTAATTGAATCTACAAATAAATATTTACAAACATATATACCAGTGCAACATCACTCTTTTATTAAACTTTAAAACATATCCCAACCCAATAAACATAAAATTATTTTATTTAATATAAATATTAAAATATTCCATTTATAATTTAGGATCTCAATTCCAAAAATTATACATATATCTAAACACCAATTCAATTACAATAATCATATCTAACAACTTAAT